>JAQIXS010004375.1:0-15301 GCA_034700785.1 Rossiulus vilnensis
ACTCACGCACGCAGCACTGAAACACCGGAGCTCAGACCCACGATCCGTACACGCCATCCGACGAATGGGATCTGCCAGGTTGTCAACCGCGGCACGGCAAAGACGGCCGACAGAAACGCCCATGAGGTAGGGGCAAAGGCGTCACGTGACGACCACGACGTGCTCGTTTCAAGGTCCAGCAATACCTGATGGTCATTCGATTGCCGATCGGGTGTCCAGCGCGCACTGAACGTCCAACTGGCAACGTAGTGCATGGGAAGTTGGCAATAGTAAAGGTACAAGGTGGCGGCATGAGGACAAGAGGACATCGTAGGAATTTAGGAAAAGCGAGTGAGGAGGGAATAGTCAAGTCGAGCAGAAATTTCATAATTTGTATATATAAATAAACGGTGTATTTTCAAATCCTAGTGGACAACCAATTCTACATTGGAAACAAAATACATTTAGCAATTATCACAAGTAATTAAAGCTAAAATGCTTAATTTGTGTAATGCTTGTCATCCTTTTGTTTAAAAAGTTTGGTTAAGCTAGGACAAGGTATGGGTAGGAAAATGTATGGGACAGGGGTATAGAAACAAAATAAATACATTTTTATTTGCTTCAATTACGTATTATAATTACACAATTCCTTGTGTGCTCGTGTAGGATAGGTTGTCCACTAGGATCTGATTCATTTTTACGATTTGAAAATGTCCAGTTTATTTATAAAAAAAATGATTTTGAAATATAATCGTTGTGACCCCAGAAATAAGTTTACCTGCAATGTAACTTTCGATTTTTTTCCACTTCATTTATTTCCTTATATATTAATAAGATAAATATTTTTAGATAACAAAAAATAACGCAGACCCTATTCTAGACAGGAAAAATAAATTTGGCAATTATTACAAATATTTAAAGCAAAAAGGTGTGTACCCATGCCACGACACATCAAGAGGAAATTTGTGAGCAAGTGTACTGCCAATAAATACTACTCTCCAAGTATGATATTGGGGTACAATAATTCATGCATCTTATATCCTTCTAAAATAAAAGAAAGCCATTTATGTACTATCGTCTGAAAATACAAGATGCTAAGAATGTATGTATACAGTATATTCCCAGAATAGTTCATTCTTTCTGGTTCTGGTTGTTAACTTCTAGTGCAGAAATACTGTATACCCAGAAATAACCAGTTACCATTGTCAGATAATTGCTCGCTACTGCGTGCAAAAAGTTAAACATCAAATTAAAGCACTGCCATTGCAATATAGCAAAACAGAGCAATACTCCTAACTGTCATTTCCGCCAAAGCTTGGTAGAGAAACTAGGGAGATAAACTGTCGATAAACATTGCTAGGCAAAATTACTGCAAAATTAATATCCGCAATGCAGAATCCAATAATTTCGTAATTATTATTCGGAGAATTGTGCTTCTTTACTTTCTTCAGATTACTGAGAAACAGCAATTATCTTTCACATAAGCGAGTCTTGGAGACGAAATCGATGAAGGCGACACATTAGTATTCAACATAAAAACGTTAACGGATGCATTTCTAATAACGCGGCCCAACACCAAAAATTTGGGATATTTGGGATGAACTATACATTGTTCGTTGAAGAAAAAAAATTCATGTCGCTCATAGCATTTTACTAACGTGTAAGTTAATGGACACAAGGTTTAAATATCACATGGCTTAAGCATGAGCCGTGCAATCATCTAACTAAAAGATTTTCTGCCGAAATTGTTAACATTTAGCCACAATTCAGGGACGAGTATAATATTTCCATTGTGACTACATTCGTCATTACATAGTCTTTACTTTTTACTTTATACCAGTCTTTTTAAATCTGTACTTCAATAGCTTTCCCCATTTATCCGGTAAACATAAAGCAGCATAACATTTAATAATGCAATAAAGTTAATGCACCTGGATTTCATCTAATCTGGCTTATGCGATTCCTTTATTTCAATATAATGTATAATACCGTGAAAGTTAATGCTTAAAGGCTAATGCTGGCTTTCGTTGTATGCATCTCGCCTTACATTGAAACGTACATCTTTATTCTGCCAATAAAAATAGAAATGTAAACTGTTTACATCTAACTTACTAAACATAAGATTACGACTGGCTTTGAAAATAGCAAAAATATAAGTTCCTAAACTGCTTAGAATATTTGTATGCGTCTCTCGTATCCCAAAATATTGCGAATATGAAGATGAATACGAAATTATCCATAGGTTTAAAATAAGTAAAGCTCGCTTCACACCAGTAGAAGTTACGGAATATTGCTACGAAAAAAAAATGCATTTTGGACCAAAAAGCATGAGAAGTACTTCTAACTTACTAAGGAATACAGAAAACACAATATAGGCTTTTGTGTAGTAATTGAAAGATGGATAATGCCAGCACAATCATTTTCATTCTTAGAACAAATTTTATGGAACTGTTCTTACATTTGGCTCAATCAATTTAAAATTGCAAAGCATTTATTATGTGTCGGTTCCACCCAGAAGTTATTACTTTTCCTAAGAAAACATGAGAATTGTACAAGCAAATACGGAAACCTCCTAGTACCTAAACTAAATTAGGCCCTAGTTCTGCATAACATCAATTATAAGACGAATTTTTCATAAAAATAGCAATGTCACATACATCTGAGTTATTGCTTAAAATTATCACTGATGCAAGCCATATGTATGACCGATTATATATTCAGTATATGCATATACAGTTAAATTTCTACACATCATGAAAATAAGTCTCCATGCTTTTCCCAAGGAGAGCAATCATTTTTAAACATGACCAAATGCAACCACCAATCTACGCAATATACGTGATGTATACCGCTAACACAATCATCAGATATTTAGGGCATGTTGTTGACATATTTAGGGCAATTATGCAAATAGCAACATTTTTGAAAAACTATCAACATAAAGGCCAGTGAGCAATAATGCAATTTGTAACTCGAACAAAAGCCAACAAGGGAGACACAGCTGTGAACGAGCATTTCTAACTCATTAGAAATAATTTGAACAGTGCCGAAATGTCCCTTATAATTACACAGGGAATTGGATAATTTATTAATCCAAGAGGACGGGCCATTCGGTTTTTGTTCTGTAAATGTTGAGAGTATTTGATAAGCCTAATTGGCACTTTTCGGATATAAAGATGTCGTCGTTTTCTGAGGGACATGCCCAAGTTTGGTTAAACCTAATGAATAATCTCACGTTATCATGGCTCATTGAATAGAGAAATTAGAAAATGTTGTGCCATAAAGATGAAAAAGGGCTTAAGCTTACAAAAGATTAGCTTCCAAAGTGTGCACTTGCATGAAAAGCAAACGTCAAGTGTCAAACGAATCATTGCAAATTAAATGAAATTTTACAAGTAGGCCTAAGTCTTTAAGAGTTTCTGAATCAAAAAATGGATCTCCAAATGCAATGAATGAAAGATTTCTTCCCATCACCTTTGTATCTATATTAAATGCCAGCCAGTAAATATACAGGCAAAAGTTTATCAAATATTACTCTGATTTCAATTATTTTATCAGCTGATGCTTTTGATGTTAATTGCCAATCATATACTAGTTTACATGGATGAAACGTTAGTACAGAAGACCTCTTCGCATACGACCTAAGCATCTTTTTAATGACACTATTAAGCGAAATTAGGAAATATTTAAGCTCCTGAACATTAAAAGATTGTACAATACAATGTTACCTTTACTCGGGCCAGAAGAGCCTCACATATGCTGTACATAAAATGTCGAATTATTACAGAGAACTTGTAGATGTGATTTAGTTGCGTGTTCCCGCCAAATCTGTTACTAAATCATAAATGTAGGGAAACATAACGGAAAGGGAAGCATAAAATATGCCTGAGTCGAATCCTGCTTCCTTTTTGAAATTTGCTTGCCATAGGCCATCACAAAAATGCAACTGATAAAATCTTAATGTGCATGATGTAATCGACTGATTATTCACATACACGCACTACATGTACCGTACTTCAGGTTCGTAGCAATTGTAAAGCGTTAATCCTAATTACTATAAATTCTAATCTGTATGTATCGACAAAGTTAACGCGATGAAAATTAGATTTAACATCAGACAGAGGTAAAACAGAACGTTAAAGAGTTACGCGTGACAGCTATGTTGTATCTGAAGAGAATAAAAAGGATAACTACTAACTTGCTTGCAGAAAATCTTAGCGAACATAATAACTAACGTAACAAAGAGGTGAAGATAGATAAAACACAATACACAGTCTGCATGTGCAACGCGGACCTCTTTGAAGAACAGAACTTCATCAAAAGACAGGGTGGAGTCTAGGTGATTATCAAAACAACTCAAGCTTTCAGCAGACGCTCTGAGAATAACTACACTATGTAAGTATTTCAATTTGGCCAAAAGCAATTAATGAGCACCGCAGGAAATATGTCATTATCTTTCATACATGCCATGCCATACGCTGCATCATGGTTGTTTTTGTTTTGGTGTTTAAGAGCGCAAGACAGCATCATGGTAACAAAATTGCACGGTCATGACCTTTGAGCGTTCACGAGCATGAAAACTAGCATGTTTTTACAAGCATTTCTGCTTGACTGCTAAAACGAAACTGCAACTAGATTGGTATTAAAATATACACTTCTGAACATTTTTCCCACTACATAAACAACAAAAGCAGGCATAATTGCCTCATACTTAATCTACACTAGTTTTTTTTTCAAATGCAAATGAGAAAACTTACTTCAGCATTATTGACATATCTTTACATTGAATAGAAAAACATTAAAACGTCTTAAATGAGGCAAAGTAAACCAACTACAGTACAGACTGTTTTTTTCCAGTTGCGCACCAAGAACACATTCTCCTAATAGCTGCAGAGCGTAAATAAGAGGCGAACGCAAAGTCAGATGTTTTTTGTGTAAAACAAGGTTCCCACCAAAATTAAATTTAACTACCCTGACTTCTCCAAGTTTTCGGAAAAACCTCCCCGACTTGAACAAAAATGTTTTTACCGAATAAAAACTGAAACAAAATGTATCAATCACAGACATTTGTATTGATTATTTCAAAAGTTGAAAGTCAGTAACAAAAAATCATCAAAAAATCAAAACTGAATAGCATCATAAACAATCATTTAAGGTTATGAAAATTTAATGCTGTCATTAAGATTTTATCTGATTAAATTTCCCTGACTGTTGCATGACAATTCGAAGTTTTCCAAGACAATGGTAACCATATAAAAGGAAATATGGCTTTAAAAGTTTCGTTGGATTTTTTTCTCTTCAAGTATAACAGTTTTTCTTCCAACTGATAACACATGAGAAAAACGTCACAGCTTCGTTGTAACAATTTTTTGTTCGTGACGAAATACCAGTTTTTGTTAAACGGTTTCTTTCATAATTGCATATACATATATCAGCAACTTTTCAGTATTTTCATATGTTTCTTTTGAAGATCCTCTCATCGAATCTCGGAATGGAACAAATTCACTCGGGGATATACAGTCAAAAACCGTATAAAACATACACGAATCTAAATCCCCATTCCATCCCCACATCCATGCAAGTAGCCACATATAAAGATGATTAGCAAAAACCTGGGAGGGCGACGTTTGATCATCGAGTTTAACTTCATTATTAATTAGCTTCCTCCAATTATCGGTTAGCCCGTCCTAGATATGAGCCGCACTCTTTCCTTTACAAATCCGAGCAGCCAACACCCATAATACACTTAAAATTGTTTTCTCGCTCTATAATATATTACAGCCGCCAAAGCCTATACGCAACCAACTTTTTCCGGCGTCACAACGCTGCTCAGTAATTTATCAGAGAGGCAAGAAAACCTCTGCTATTTTCTTTTCTGTGAAGGTGTTACGCCGACATTTCCCTCGTATCACATTCCAATTGTTAGGGGTGTTTTGGCAGAATTTCAACCCAATCTATGGGATGCTCCACCCTAATATAAGAGAAAGCCGCAGTTCGTACAATGAAATACGAATCCTTTCCAATGATACAACTCCACCCCACTCAGATTTGGCAGGTAGAATCTATTTTAATAAGGCGAGCCAGGTCGTTAAATCATAATTTCCTTTCCAGGAAGTATGCAAAATTATTCGATGCAGCCATAGATTGTATGTAGTCGTAATTATGAAGAATAATACGGAAAATGTACACAAATAGCTTGAAGAAGTATCATCGTGTGACCTATATATAGTTGTAAACTTGCAAAAGAATCCATCAGCGTTACATTGAATAAACATTTCTGAAATCCATTTAGGTACTAGCATAGCGTTTGTTCTTTGCAATAACGTAAGCTAAATTCCGCTTGAAATACTTTAATGTTCAATATTTCAGGTGAAATATAGCAGCCAAGGGTCAACGTGCCTAGATATCATGTCATGAAACTTACAGAATACACCTGACATTATTGCACCATAACCTCTTAATTTCTTAAACATTTCCCCTTTGTAGACTTCAGAAAGCTTTAAATACACATGGTATTCAATACGTTTTTCATCTCATCGTAAGAATTAGGGAATAAAAGATGTCAATGACGTTAATAGGTTTAATTATTTGCACATGTATATACACTATATACAGAAAGTTATTTTAGATCCATCTTGTTTCAAAAAATATTAAAAGTAGACAGGAGTAACTAGTTACACTTAATCGTAAATAAAATCGGTTAAATATATCTTATTTAGCAATGACCATGAACCGTCAGAACTGTAATATAATGGCGCTGAAAAGTGATACAAAGAACAAAATTTAGAGATCAGTAATAATGCAATTCTTAAACGTACTTAAAGCGTTAAGAATAAATCGGATAAAATCAATTTTGAAGTCACACGTAGTCTCATAAATTCAGTATCTGGTTTTCAATGCTAATTAAAAACGTAGTGATTTTTAAATAATACATTTAAATGAAAATATTCATTGGGTGTACTGAAAAGTGTGATTAAACAAGGCTGATTATAGTTAAGGTGGGATTTTCATTCGATTGATTACTCTTTCAATTTGAGATTCACCTCTTCTTCTTGGATTAATTATTGAAAATTAAGACGTATTTAGCTTTTGACGACTTTCACAAACAAATTAATTGTCATAGGCCTAAGCGTAATATCTAGCAGAGACTGCCTAAACTTAGGCAAACACTGTAGTCATGAAAGCATTGCAGGGAAACATTTATGACACTAAATGTTTGAACGCGATGTCATTATAAAGAATGCCTCTGCAATTATGAGGACAGTTAGTAACATTATTATTTTGCTTACTTTTAAACAGTCTGTCATTTTAAAGTCGCATATTTTATTTTAACTTACAAACTCATGCAGGAAATGCACGCTAATACCTCGAGCAATCGCAATGTTCATGCATTATAAATATGCTTGTATAACAAAGTACGGCCCAAAGTCTGAATTAAATATGGCCTTACGTTGTCTTAACTTTTCAAAAAGAGCGTTTAACTCATATAATATTTGCATATGCCGTAAACGCTAGTTCATTTATGAATGATGGCGCAAGCACAAATGCCACTGCAACTACCTTGACAACAAATACGTCAAAAGAAAATTAATTTTTATACGCGTCCAATTGGAACCTTCGATTAAACCATGCAAAGACAAAAACGTGTCGCTACAAACAAATAATACACCAATTGACTTGAGTGCACTGTAACGTTTCTCCCCACACAGTTCAATTAAAATTGGATTGCTCAAGCTCCAATTGACGAAACCAACGGCAATTGCCTGTGCACTCGGCAGAACTGTTTTTCATGTTTTTGCAAATTAAATTCGATCGACGAACTTATTTGTTCCTTCCTAAAGCCTTCTTAATATACAGTAAACTGTATATTAATATACAGTAAACTGTATATATATATACTAAAGCCTTCTTAATATACAGTAAACTGTATATTAATTATTACCTGCTAGAGGATTTTCTAAACGAAATTTAGAAAATAAAATATCCTCTGACATTTACCGAACGAACGCGAGTAAGCATACACCGCCTCACATTCAACTAACATGTACGTGTATTGTAAAAAAATATATATATATATTAAAAGATACTGTTTTCGGTACGCCCACCACTATAGTAAATGTCATATGATCACCACTGTGTCACAAACGTTTTTTGCAGAACTTATATTGATCAAATTACTTTCATCACACTACACAGATTATAAGTAAAGACGTTGTTGGCCGCTTTATCTAACAATGGGAGACATACGCATGTCTCACATGTACATGTATTTGTTCATACTTAATACCTACCAAGCATTTGTTTTTAATCTGAACGATTTTAAAAAGTTTATATATTGAAAAACTGATTCTATTTGCAATGCGCATAAATATATCAAATATTTAGCAAAATGCTACATTTAATGGGCAAAAGTAAGGTTATAAAATGCTGTCACAAGTTGAAGCCTTATGTTCGTAATTAGAAATTTAACACGTTTTAAGGCACAAAATATAACTACAACATTTCGAAAATTCATTTCACCATTTCAAAACCTTCGCAAAACTGCGGGCATGTTTTTTTTCCTCTATATTAAAATGTGTAAAACTGGTGTTTACCGGCTCTTTGTTCGAACCCATTGTCCCCTTGTAGTTATCACTACGCAAAAACGTTGACGTCAATTTGTAAACAAACTTTACATACCGAGAGCCAAACTCATTATTAAAATTTGCCAACATAGAAACGAATTGAACCACTATTCAAGTCGATTACAAGCTGAATAAATTATAAGGACATACGTCTTTGAAATCCCAGAAAAGATATCGGTTAAATTCAACTTGAAGCGCATTTAAACCACGTTAAAAAAACAAAAAAGGGGCGTAAACCGTCACTAATCGGCGATCGTTTCTAAAGGAAAAAATACGAAACTTCATGGGCGGTTGTAAGAGTGAAAGTTTCCAAAAGTAATACATGAGTGTATAGTTTGCAGACACGCACAAAAACATGGTTGCCAACCATTTAGTAATTTACTTGGTTACAGTTGCAGCACATGGAAGTGTGATCGATGTCAGTGACGTCCAGATCCCATTGATTACATTTGTCCTAGATGCCACTAATTGGAATCAGCATTCTGAATAATTCAACAAAAGCATTTTAACCTGTTTTCCCCGCAGGAAAGAGCGTGGAAACGAGTGAAACTCAAAGGATTAAATGCAGAACTAAGCCCATCAAATTCGATCTCATTCCGTTATACTCTCGTTATTGCAACGCACATGCCTCGTGTGCAACGCTGCTTATGAAGCACATATGATACTTTAAAATTCAGATGAGACTGCTCTTAAGCGTGAATCTCGATTAGCCCTAGACTGAGGACGTGCCTCGCTAGTGGCGAATTACTAGAGATTTATGCTATTAGGTCAATATGATATTTTCCAAGCATGATGAGCCAGTGAGATCAGTTGATGGTTTCCAAATGACGTTATTAACCCGAATTCAAAGTTTAAAGCAGCTTAGTACATTCGAAGGTAAAATTCGGTTATCAAAGGTGATTTCCATAATTAATAGCAGGTTTTTGTTTCCCTTACTGTGGACCGTGAAGGCCGCATTGCAGAAACCATTGAAGTTCTTGGAGTCCCCGCCCCGGCGAACTCTTTACAGTAAAAATGCATTTATCATTTATAAAAATGTAACTATAATGGGTTGGGGATGTTTTTATCACGTTATTCGCATATGCATGCTAGAAAATATTTAAATGAGCAAAAATTCTTATGCATGGCTGCAGGGAAATTTCAAAATTAAGCTGATGAAACAGACGTCTAATGACTAAATTCACAAAAACGTAAACTTAAACTATCTTATATTGAAGCTATGAGATGATGTCAACAGAGCATTTCAAATTAGAAACGACGAAGAATGAGATATGTTTGATGGATACGAGTAAATTGTACTTGACAAATTTACAATTCGTCACGGTGAACTGATTTTCAAAAACCGAGTTCATGTTGTAAATAAACGTATGATATATATCTATTGGTTTTACATTTCAAATTATCTCTGGGGAAGGCTCTTTAAGAGCTTATAATACACGTATCTGACTTTTCAGCAATGCCACACACACAAAAAATAGTTCTTTACAAATTCAAACAAATGGCAACTTCATCAGCAAATATCTCGATTGGTTCCCCAATGGAAGCATTGTTCAGGTTAATGGATGTACACTCCTTAACTTTTTTTTCAATTTCTCAATGGCATTCTGGTTGGAAGTTTTCATCCATCACCGCATGACCCAACCTTTTTCAGAGACGAGGTAGGAAGCAACGAAGCATGCGATCCATTGATCTCGTCAAATGTCAATTCATTCTTTACTTGGTATACCTCAAAATGTCACGGGCTATTTTGCTTATCGCAAAATTAGGTTGAAAGGACGAGTATGTAGGATGAAGGCGAAGCCTGGTAAATTAAGTGGACCATTGCAGACATTGTGGCACACTCCCACACCATCAAACAACAAAATGCATAAAGTGAATGAGCCCTGGTGACTAACTGCTTAATAAACTCAACTTTGTTAAGTAGAGTGCATGGCAAATGCAATGGTCATGTTCGCGAGCTATAAAAATCCAGCAATTTTAATACAACGCGTCGGTAATTGCAAGAACAAACAAACTGCTCTGTGGATTGTCAAGGCAAGATGGACAAGCACTACATGTATGCTTTAGTTCAGGGGACAACAACCTGTCACGGTTTACATAAAGGCCTACATGTACATTATTTTACACTATAATAACGCTATTCCGTTTTTTTAGGAAACGGTTTTGTAGAGTGCATTAATATTCCATTAGAGATCCAGTTTTATTTTTCCAACAAAATTCGTCTACAGCTACTGTGCTGGAGTATTTTCTGTTAATGTCGAAGAAACGACAAAAATTACCTTCAGTATTTATTAACAACAAATATTAAAACATTATAAGGCGACTACAATTATTTCTGATAGCTTTCACCGAAAAAAGCTCGCCTATGGCATTCCCTTTATACAATTATTATTGCTTCATAAATAATTGTAGAAATCAATAATTAAAAATCATTGCGTCCAAAAAATCCTGGATCCATCGCTAAACAGAATTTTCAATAAGAGTAATCATTAATTCCAAAACCGAAGATAAAATCTTTAGCAGTGCTTTTTGAAATTTTTGAACTAAAAGCATAGGATTTCGACCACTTTAAAATTCAATATTCGATTCAGTCATTGACGTTATTATTCACTTAACCAAGCACCAACCTTCCATAAATTTCGGGATTACTAAATCTATGTACACATAGAAAATACACGTGCAAATCCTAATATTAATTTCACTGAATTTATTTCATTTATCGTTTTTAATAGTCTAATTACTGTAATCCGTTTGTGCATCCACACCAGGTTATGCCAACCTCAGATATGACAGATTTGGCAATTGGAGCTAAAATTCATCCATTTCTGAAATATCTGCGAAAGTAAAGATAAGAGACTATATTTGGAACGAAGTGCTAAAACGTCAAATGCTATATGAAACTTGGCGCTGGAATTGGAAATTAGCCAACAAATTGTGGATGGCCATTATTGTGGCCGATCATTTGGCACCAGTAAGATCAACTCTTATCCCTTTGGCATACAAGAGTAATTGGGTCTCTGGAGACCAGTTCAACATCCAGGGAAAGTCATGGAAAGGACCTTTTCCACTAAAACAAAACCTGGAATGGCGATTAAGGAGACCAACGCGATAAGACGTTGTAATTACAGCGTGCTATTTTGAAACCAATCAGTGCTTTGATTGGCCCGACTATACTATCCTAACTTCTAAATTTGAGCCAACACGAGTTTAATATGAGTAAACAATAGCAAATGGATGAGCAATTAAAATCTGGATTAAGTTCCAAAACGATAGTTTCCCTTCGCTGATTAAAATCACTAGCATTTACAGCCCGACCAAGCTTTGACCTTGCGTATATTTCTGAGTATTCATGGTGAGCAATCGACCGCCACTCCAGCGGAAACAACTAATAGTTTATGACTAAATTCCAACTGCCATATAACTCGCATGGCA
The DNA here is from genome assembly GCA_034700785.1 of Rossiulus vilnensis. Taxonomy (NCBI): domain Eukaryota; kingdom Metazoa; phylum Arthropoda; class Diplopoda; order Julida; family Julidae; genus Rossiulus; species Rossiulus vilnensis. The sequence continues at coordinate 12,036 of JAQIXS010004375.1, forward strand.
CATAAACCACTGTTTATATTTGTAATTTCACTAATCTTGTTAATCAAAATGTGTACAACGAGCGGCTCCATTGTGCCAAACGCGTCATTTAATTAATTAAGACTTAATGAATATTTTCCCCACTGCATTTCGGCCTTTTCATCGCATGGTCATCAACTCCACATTTGACACAAAATTGAACATGATTCATTCACCGAGTGTCACACGCACGCGAAAATGAGTACGGTGGTCTGATGGTAAACGCTTTTTTTAGTATTAAAGGAAGGAGTTATGAAGAAAAACTTCACCATTCCATGCACTCATTGGAGTCAATTGACGATGACCTCCCTTTATTGCATTTTTTTGAAAATTCCAATCTACACTACGTACAATATACAGCATATCATTAGGCCTATGATAAAATGACGTCGTGCTTTTCTGGTATTTAGATCGACCCAAACGGATGTCCATCATGCAAAAAGAGTACGCATTTTTGCTGCAAATATTTCATATCAACGCTTAATTCATATTTTTTTTCATAAAGAATTGGTCGTCCACTACAGTCAGATCTATTTTGTATAATTTGGGAATGTTTCGTTTATTTATAAAATAAAAATTCATAAACAAGAATTCAACTTAGCACAAACAATGTTTCTTGTTTTCGAAAGGGAACAGGTAACAAAACCATGTTGCATCAATGGTACGTGTATAACACAAGCAATATATAATTATTTTACCAAAGGGAAAATGATGACTTATTTCTACTTATGTTTGGGAAAGGGTTTTTTCTGTACGGAACATCTGTATGCTCGATTTAGTAATCAAATTCAAATATATCTTGATATCTGTGATAATCCACATCCCATAGTACCTGTGATAATTTCACCTCGAATCAATTATCAACACTATTTGAGATGCCACTACGATGATTCGATTCACTTTGCGTTTACCATTTCCTGGTGGACAAATTGATGACGTACTTATGTTGTTGGTCGTATAAAATCCATCCTTCATGATGCCCTAATGAAGCACAGATGCACTTCGACGGTTTATAAAGAAAATGTAGCCGATATTTCTGGAGAACAGCCAAGCAAAACCATTCAATCTTTTCCCGACCAAATTCGTCTATGAATACACCGTTCGTCCTCACCAGCACTCATTTTAATCTTGGAGAAATGTTTTGTTCAAATCAAATTTGCAATTTGCCTACGTGTTTTCATAACAGAAAAGCATTGCGTTGCTCGAGCGTTCAATTTCCTTAGCAAGCGTATTGCTACAATGTTCAATTAAACGCAATATGATCCGGTACATTTAACTGCGAGTAATAAAGCAACAGACGACAACCAACCAAGACCGAAAATGCAATATGAAAAGTGCATACAAATATTACTTCACCCTAAGCATGATGCACGAGCCAGCTATTGATTGATATACCAAGAAACTGTTATTCATGTTGGTAGGCATTAACAGTGGAGTGGATACACACAGAAATGTAATGTATGGGCTGCTTACTACAACATCTACTTATTCAGAGATGTTTGCTTAAGTTACTAATAATCCATAGGATCTTCCTCCTCCTATAACAAGTAGATGAGAGCCTTTCATGGGTTAGGCGTTGCTTGTGAGGTTATGTACCTTTAAATACCAAATGCAGGAAAGATCTATTATCACGGTGCATTCAAAGCATATACATGTTGTTACTAGAATTATATTTGGGAGGGCCCTTAGCCTACTAAATGGGCAGTTCAGCTTTAGATGAGACGCGATTCCAACTGAGAAACTTTCAGTGAAAGTAGCACTTTCCTATCTGAATTTTCATACAGTATTTCGATCCCATGCTCATTTACAGCCAGGGTCATTTTGCAACGGAAAGTTGGGGAATTCCCCATAATTGCTTACGTGTGGCTAGATAGGACTACATCTTTTGAGCAGTATCATTAACAACTAATTTGAGATTTAGGCAATTTAAGATTGGCATTTTATCTGATGAAAAGTTCCCTGACTTTTGCAGGAAAATTTGAAATTACTTTGAGTTTTCCTGGTTGTTTCTTTTTCCCTGACAATTCAGCTTTCTCAGGTCAGTTGAAAGCTGTGATTAAAATTTGCATTCGCTTCACGAAACTTTCAATAGCCAAGAGCTAAGTATTTCACGAAATATTTCATAACTGGGCAATTCGATTATTCCGCAACATGCAGCAGGTAAAACAAATATTGGCAGTGCGCAGGTCATTCCCACAAGAAGTTCCACCTGAAAGTATTTACAAACCACGACACCTTGTACATATCAAACATTGCAAATTGCGATGCGATAGGACTGCAAGTCATCTACTGAATATTATACTTGCCAGAGTTTTGCGAAGCCTGCATCGTTTTATCGCAGACAAAACCAATTTGACAAACGAATGATAAAAAAGTCAGCAACGCCCATAATTGCGTGAAAAGTCATTTAATAATAAACAGGAAGCGGTAGTGTTAAAACAGGAAAATGGAACCATAATTACGGTATGTTTCGTATCATTTGAGGGGAGGAAAATAGCCGCACGATCACATACAAATGCAATCTAAATTAAATTTAACTTCATAACTTGCTTCGAAACCTTTGAAATAATGTATGAAGTTCCCACCCTCCAAATTACAAGCGAACGTCACACAAACGCACAAAGCCACGCAGTTTCGATTTCTGGATACCAACTTAAAACACAAACGTAACTAAATTGTCATACGTACACAGTTTAGAATTAAAAGTGAAACGAATTTAATAATTATGGTAAACGTGTAACACACCGCTAATGTCCTGCAATCAGTACACGGCAATTAAGGAATTAAATCACATAAGTAAACAGTCATGCTGCGACCAATAAATCCTTAGCCCGCTGAGTATTGTAAAAATTACTAGCAAGAACTGTCCAAAGTGAATAATTAGAAGCATGGCACGCCCACAATGTCGGGATGGTCTCATTAGTCACGCAACCCTCCAGTCACCACCCATGCACCGTTAAATCAATATTCATGAATGAATAAACTTCATTATCAGGAATGAAATAAACGTGTAGTAAAGTTACTGAGAAACGTACGTTCATCGACCATTTTCCCTAGTTTCTATGAAATCTGTATTTTATATCGAAATTGGTAATTTATTGCAACGAAATTTCGCCAAATGAGTTTGATGGTAATTTATAAGATACAAACTATGAATCCCATATCCGTAAGTAAGGAGAACCAGGGGATTCACAGCCAATATAATTTATTGAGCGACGTTTCGCCCTCTTATTTAGGGCTTCATCAGG
>JAQIXS010004376.1:0-15300 GCA_034700785.1 Rossiulus vilnensis
ATAACGGCCACCTCCAAATAACGGACAAAAGGTCCGGTCCCGCGAGTGTCCGGTATTCGGAGGTTTCACTGTACATGGTATTTGCACGCAATATTGAAACTTGTGTCATCCGAACTGCACATTTGCAATTTGTTATGAAAGCTTTACAGTCGACTTAAAATGTCCCTCTTCTGTACTGGCGGTTGCATTTACTTTTAAACTTACTTATATTATGACTTACTGTTTTCGCGTTTTTTATGAAGACGCTGATGTGAGTCAAACTTTCAATGCTTTTGTCTAATTTTCTTTTTTAAGTGGATTAATTAGTTAATAAAATAATTGATTATGCGACATAGAAAAATAGGAAATGGTTTTAAAACAAGCGGATTTATATTTTGACAGATATAAATTGCAAACGAAGGCCTCAGTTAGAAGACGTGCGGAATAGTAGCCAGGACTATAACTGCCCTTGTTTTTTTAAAGCCCGACCATTGAAAAGAAAAACCGAGGGATTTGTGGATTGCATCGATCTGGCCCTGGCCTATAGGTAACGGTCTCTGCTAGCGTTCCAGCCTTTTAGGGCAATAAACCACAAATGAGTTATAGGCACAGGCATCGCTGTTCATAAAAAGCCCATTTGAAAATTTCTTTCCAGCTGGAATGTCGCTTTTAAGGATTTATACTCGCTACATAGACGTGATAGGGTCCATTACCGTTCGTATGCCATTGTTCCGATGAAAAGCGGTCATTATAGAAATGTGCTCAGGCAATTACGTAGAATTTCGAATTGGAAAATGCTGCCACAATAATCTTTATTTTCTTTTATGCTTTGGTTGGTTGATCGCTCCATACGCAATGTTATTTCAAAGTTCCTTAGGTAATGCGAAATCGTCCCGGTATTTTTTTTAAACATAAACGGGACATTTTCAAATACATGTAGGCTATAGAAGGCAATAGCGGAGAAAATTAATGTAGTTCAACCAAAATAGCGTTTGAAGATGTTTGCATTGCGGGCATTTATATTACATTGCGCAAGTACACGTAGTAACATTTAACGAGAAATGGGGCCAAAGGCATCCAGAAAAAAGTGAAAGGTTAAGGGGATCATGCTGCCAAATAACTATTTTAGTACCTGCTACATCCTTCCAGAAATATTTTCTAATATTCATACCGTAATTTGCTTCTGTAGCTGAGTTGGGTGATCGCTACATTTCACAAAGTTCTTTAAAGTCCTTAGGTAAATTGCGAAATAGTCAATTTGTCTTATCTACATGTGCGTGTAGTGATATTAATAATCCCACGTAGTTTGCCAAAATAGGAGTATGCAAATTTGAGTGAGATTTGTATTGCTGATGATCTCTTGTTTTTTATGACTTTGAAACGTGATATTAGACAGAGCTCGCATGCAATAAATTTGATTAAATTTACCCAACCAATAGCCTGGATCTGTGCATGGGACTGTATAGTTTATCTGAAAACAAGCTCTTCAATTTTTACTACGCTGTACCCTATATAAATCTGCTTGTGCAAAGATGCCGTATGCACTGTATGTTGTCAGCCACATTTCATATTTGGTTGCATAATGATCCGTAATTAGTGTTGAATCTACTAACTCAATTTTGTAACGAGCTTGTCAGAAACGAATGTTACTAGTACATTAATTCAAAACCCTTATACCCAATACATGGGTGAATAATCAGGTAAACTTAGTTTAAACATCCGGGAACCTCTGAACTTGCATTTTTTAAATTATGATTTATGCTATAACGTTCCTCCATCGTTTTCGGAGAAGTAGTTTTAGATGGGGTAATAAGCAAGAAAAAAAAATCCAGGATATTCATTGAATAGATTCTTTTTTGTTGGTGCGTCACTATCCTAGACACAAATAATACACCAAAAGCATGCACATGGAAAATAAAACTAATCGTACTGTTGAACTCGAAAAACCCATGTTCCATTTTTAATTTCTTTATTAGAAACAAATGGAGAATTATCGACGAATATTATCCAATTTTTAACAGATTTCTCAAAACAAGTCATCTAAATATAAATCTCATCAAGATTCTGGATAAGGGAATGGAAGGATGCATACATCTGTCCATACTTTTTTTCAGAGTTGGATCCAGCTAATTATCGTCCGGTTGCTTAACAGCAGTTGTTTGCTAAATATTAGGATACGATTTATATTCATACAAATGTAATTTGGCTTTGAAATACCCGGGCACAGATTAATTTAGAAGTGGGTCTTATTTTTGGAATTAATTTTAAATATTGGTCAAACCTTAAGCTATTAAATTAATACATTTGTCATATACATCAGATTTCATACCCACCCCTTTGCATTTATTTACTAGGAGTAGGTAATATAGTCGGATTAACACAAGAATATTCTGAACCTTTTCCAATCAGAAATAGTCAGCTTATAGATCACGCCTTCCCTCTTAAAGAAAGTCACACATAATCGGCGCCAATGCCCATGGATGGGAAATGAGTCATGGTACAGGAAAGATTAATTGCACAACAGGCTCTTTCTTTCTATCGGTCAGTTTTGAATTCCCAGTATACTCTTGTGTAATTCGACTATAGTTGAATGGCATTGAATTGAAATCATTGGGATCGGCAGCGTTTTATTAAAACCAGTGTATTAAGGGTTTGCTATCCATAAATAACGCCCAACAAAAAGTTACGTTTTGATCGCGTCTAGTTCATTAAGACCGAATAGGGCTATACCCACCCTCTTTCCCCGTCGAATGGTCTAGATGAATTAAGCTACTTAATTTATGTCGAAAAAAAATGATGTTATTTTGCCTAGCAGAATTAAGAAATCAACGTCCCTGAATATATGCCGTTCAATTTCAATATCAAATGGCGTGCAATTTCCTGGTACTATAACGTCAAAATTTAATCTAAATGATATACTGTATTTATAGGTTACTATGCATTGCATATTATTAGGTGATTATAATTAACCCATCAGGTCATCATAAAAAAGTTATTTAGAAAAAAGTTGCCATGCGAGGACGTAGTTGTTAGCAGAACGTTATACTAGATGCAAATTACTGGTAAATGATGATGCGTTGGTTAACTTTTCAAATACACCCAAGATCAGTTAATTTTTTTTAAAAAAAAATGATTAATCCACGACGTCTTTGTTATGAAATCGGATGACGTCCATTAAAAATAATTACTTAAAAGGACGTAATGTTCATGACTGTTTTGGACATAGTGCCTCCTGGTGTGAGTAGCCGTTATTGGCGAGTTGTATGACAAATATTGCTATCATTTCCCCCATCTAGTGAATAGATCGTCCAAGCCTCGGTACATTATTGTGGAAACCACCAACTAGGGTTGATGGTTGTGACAAACCGATGGCTTCCTTAAGACCATCGCTAAGACATGCAATCCAAGAGTGACATCTTATTTAATTAGTGCTCACATCGTTCTGTAGATCACTTCCAAGTAAAGGTACCCAGGGTTTATTCATGTCGAGTGAAAATGGCTGACGCTTAAGATATAATTAAATCGTCAAACGTTTATACACATTGATCCTGGCCAGTACATTACAGTACTAATAAATTAACCATTACTAGAATATTTATTTCACTTTTATTGATTTTTGCGTATGAGTGGCGACACTGAACTTTTTCCAAAGGCATTACGAAGTACGACAAGTAAAAAAAGTCAAGTCCGTTTATGGTCAAAATATCGCACCTCAACACTTCCCGTGTAAATTATCCCTTTCGAGTAACCACTTATAATATACGTGATGTAATATTTACGAGCTCGTATATTGTGTCTATCTAATCTATAGTTGTCGTTGGTTTAACCCATAAATTAAAAGCTTATAACCACTAATAGTCCATTAGTCATTGGTAGTAGTTATGCTCTATGCTATTAAAAATATGAGAATAGAGCTTTTTATATGGGAAAACATTTTATTTGCAGCTTAATTCACAATGACCAACATTAATCCACTTCCATGTATCAGCTTCAGTGTCGCGCGGCGTAATTCATCGCAAGATTTATTTAACACAATTGAGACCTTCTGGCTATGTGACATTTATCAAATGTACGAGTGTTATAATAGATATAAGTACATCTTATCCCATAATTGACCATTTTTGCACTGGGATTTCTGAGTCAATGGCAGACGTTGTGTTGATAGTGGAAAGGCAATGTGATTCTGGAGCACGTTTACAAAAATAAACTTTGTAAAGATGTGCAATGTACGTTTAAATAAAAGTATTTTGTAGACGAAAATGCTGCTGACAAGTTGTACGCATAGACTATTATTTAAAAATTTGGAAAGTAAACTTTTCTATTAATAAATAATTATAAATTTGCGGATGAAGGCGACTCCAGAATTAACGATTAGGAGTGGTATACCTATATGTATGTTGCCAATAATGGAATGACGACTTTTGTATGAAAATCACACACATCTGACATTTAAATTAAGCAAAGCCAAACTATTGACGAAAAAAGGGGGAAAATTGTTTTGTTAGAAATCACTTGGCAATTTCAAGTTACCACTTTTTGTTAACATTAGGAGTACGGGTTTTAAGTGCTCTGTAAATATCACGATAAATTTCCGTCTTTTGAAATTTGTGCAGTCAAGTACTTTTATTACGATATTTTTAGTTAAGTGAATCTAATGAAATTTCCGAATCATAACGCATGGAAATAAACATAAGTATCATATTCGGTTTGCATGAAAGAGATGATTGGGTCGAACGAAGTGTACTAAAGTTTGTTGCCAAGAAACCACTTTGTGGGCACTGGGTGGACGTGGGTTTAAGGGAAGATTCTAAGACTCCCAAAGCGGCCAAACTAATTAAATGGTAGATCCTCTGAAGTTAAGCATTGCCTTAAAATAAGAATTCAATTGGTCATACTTTTTAAACAACATCAATATCGTCGTAATGAGCTTTGATTGACATTGCTGAAAACATCACGAGTTTTGAGTATGTTTTTTTTCTTTTTGTCCTATACATTTGGGTTATACTTTTAGACTTTAATTTATACTGTTCCTTACGTGTCCCTACGATATAGTTCAATAATATTTGTTCTTTATCTTACATTGTTCATAACTTTGCTATATTAAATAACTGCGTCACATCCACATGTACCTGCACTTTGCATTATTAATTTATAGAGCTAATCTGCGGTCTGAAGTTGTGTTGTTAGCGTTTCCGAACTCAATTAGCTAAACCAACAAATTTAAATTTTGCTAAAATCGAATTTATCCTAATGGTCCCCATCTTCTTGCTTATTTAACTCACATGTACTGTATAGCGATATGAGTCCTGAAGGAATTAGCCTTGGATTATATGACAAGCGTCGTATTACAGTGTTCCTAGAAATTCTTATCAAATATAGTGCTTGGCTTACTGGTGGTTTCCTTAATGGGTATTTTATTGAGAAGCCAACGTTTAATGGCTATTTTGTGATCCTCTACTACCTAGTCGGCTCTTATACCGTATCATTTCGCTTTTGTTGATATTGGCACCGGCATGAGATATGTCAATCGCCGTCTAATGGACGTCGCATACAACCCTTTGAGGATATTTAAATCATTCCTATAGGCCGGCAACTGGATGCTGTCGTTGCATCTTCTAAAGAAATGGAACGAAATACGTTGCTAAGCGTGCCAATATTGATGGAGTGCCTAATCTCATTATGGATCAAGATGACCTTTGGTTTGATGGCTCTATCAAAGGATGCCATATTAGACTGCTGACGGCTGGTCACACTAAGATTCGAATTGGGGCTGAAAGCCTCTGGTCTGCTATAGTAAATGTAAGGGTTTGTGGCCATAGATGTGCCGTGTTGGGAGAGACGCACGAATGACTGCATGCACGTTACAGTTGAAAGCGTAATGGCATGTTGTTGCGCACTTTTAGGCGAGTTGATAGGTTTGCTGACCAAAAGGATTGATGGAATTGCCTCTGAAAGGGAATGGTTGAGCTTTATTTGATGGGGATTGAACGATTTAATAGCATGGTTAGGGTACTTGCGTTGGTTGATAAGCAAAGGGAACTGCACGAGCCTCACTTTCATAACCGTATATTTACCCACCTGAATGCTTCTCTGTTCAGAATGTAAGGAGGGCGAATTCGTGTCAGCACATCTAAACTAGTTTCATGACACAGCTTTCTGCACAGTGCAGCCTTTCGAAAATAAACAATTCTGGAGCAACGATGCTGAAAATCTAGCATAGGGCTACAGTATACGCTTGTACGGTGTATAGTGGTCTCCGCATGTTTATGAACTTGTATAGATAGACTGAGATAGTGAGATTGGTTACTGAAGTAAAAAAATCACATTACTACGCATCACTTTAATGCTGTTTTGGGAGACATTTTTCGGCTGAAAAGTAACATCCAGCTGTTTTAGAAAGTGGCGCTTTTTCGCATTCTAGAATCTGTAATATACGTGCAGCGTATAGCCTTTCCCTGTATCGATTGCATGAACACTGTGTGCACTTTTACAACATTATAAGATTAAAGGCAGTGTAAACAGTTGGGTAAATAGAAATGAGCACAACATCCGTTGCTATTCCACGTATTGCATAAGTTTAACACCGCAATGATTTAATTCACGTTTAACAATCTAATAGCCGTTACCGGATTTACGGGCACAAACAGTATCACAAACCGATGCCACTTCTATCGGATAACCGTCAGCTGAATGACAAAATTTGTCTGAATTTCGTCAATTTGATGAGAGCCGTTGTCACCCTAAACTGCTTTCCGTGATTGACTGTAAGTGTCAGACCTATATTTTAAATAGTGAAGACGCGAAGAAACGCATAAGAAAGGCAGGGTTGCCTCAGACCTGAGAACTCGGGAAAGTTGGCATTGTCAGGGAAATTAGTAAGACTTGTAAAAATAATATAATGGTGATTTAGTTTTGAAAGAATTAGGTAAATTCAAGTAATTTAGTGTCTACTGTCATGTGAAGTAATTCAAAAGTCATGAATTTAAGCTCATGGAAGTAATGGAAAAGTCACGATATTGACATTAGGTCCATGCTTATATTTGCCTTTGATTGATTCACTGCACATTTCAAGAATCGATTTTCTGTCCTTTGATGGCATCTAAGCAGAGAATGTGTTTTAAGAGCTTTGAAACCTTTTAAAGATGGATAAGCATGGAATTTACAGTACCAAATCCAGTAGACACTATTGGGAGTTATTAGTTAACACCATGCAGTGTCAGGATACAGGATCCAGTCAGTATTGCATTTATAGAATTAGGGAATTCCCTTTTTAAAATCATGTAGCATTTCTTACATTTTCATGCATTATTTTTACATTTTAAGTGGTGAGGGAAATTTGTTCAAAATATTGGAAAAGTCAGTGAAGTTGAAACCCTAAGTTTTCCATTAGTTTCCATGACCATATTACTTATCTTTCACTTTCCATGTTAATGCAAATCCTGTTATCAACAAAAAATGTAATTTTCTCGAGTTTTCCTAACAATTTTACACACATCTGACCTTCAGAGTCTGTACGAACCCTTCCAGCGCCAATTTGAACATTTTCACCAATTCAAATGTATTAATACAGGCCAGGCAATTTTTATAATATTTTTACATCGTGTGTGTTTTTTTCGCCATGGAGTCCATGTTAATTTTCTGTGAGTAATTTCCGCACTCATGGATATAACCTAAGCTTTCTAGCCCGGCACCATGGTTAATTTGGTTAAAAATGACAATTAAGTTCAAAAGGTGAACTGGCTTGCAAATTACTCTTCGCCGTGAAATAATTTACTAGCTTGATTGGAATTCTTTTTACTTTATTTGTATCTCTTAATCTGTTTGTGTTTATTTCCAATAAAAAACTGATTTGACAATTGATTAACATAGACGTCGAATAAATCATTAATGCACACGCTTTTAAAACTAAATTACCAAGAATGCATTTCGCTTTTCCCCATGTTTTTTAAATTAAACGCCACTGGTATAAAAACCGTTTTAACGAAAGTTTTTCCCTATCCTGAATAGTTGATTTTTTGCCCTTGATACGTTGTGGTTTGGCACTTTCAAATGAATTATTGTGGACCATTTGTGGTACGTGGAACGGGCAGGAAGTGTTGAGGTAGTCCGATTCGGACGATTATTGGTTAGAGGAGGGGGGGGGGAAGTCATGGACGTCCCTAAATATTAAAAAAGCCCTATTTCTTATATTATAATAAATAGGGCTTTTTAAACCACACACGAATTTTTCATAATGCATTTTTTCCCCGTTGAATAATGTCGAGTGGAAACTCCCTTTCACTCTTTTCTTCCCCTTAACGTTCTCAAGACACAACATTAAACAAAACGTATCCAACATTGTGCCGGTTTGCATTAAAATGAGCTCACAGGGCCGCATTATGCGTTTATGAATATAAAAAAAGAACCTGTCTTTGAGGCAAATACTGGCTGGCTGCATTCCTCCCGTTAACCCTTTCCTCCCCCTCAACGACTCACCTTAACCCTTGCCTTTTCTTAACCGCATAATACCATCCCAGAGGATAATGGCACCGAGGGGCCCGCCAGGGGGCGCCCTCAGACTTATGAGCCCTACTTAACCTGCAAATCGTGGCAAACATCACCTAGTCCCAGATTCCAGCGGTGAGGGCGTGGGTGTTGCGTCTCCCCTTAGTCGACAACATCCTTCACTTTTAATGGCTCATTATTTCGGATACTTAAACGTGGTTAGGACGTCCGAGGAACAACGAAAGTGTAAATTAAGGAATTTAAGGGTTTGGTGAGGAGGCTGACCTGGGGTTTGCGCCGAGAAATTAAAGGTGAAAACCAGTCTCTTCGATCCCTGATTTTAACCCAGTTGTATCCAGTTTTGCTAGCTGCATCCAGGAAGGGGGCTGGGAAATATGGGAATGAATCTAGTGTTTACATTGTTTTCAAAGGCCGCTTAAAAAGCTGGTCTTGCTTCGAGTTATGCAGGTCGGGTTAACGTGTTTGCCGGATTTTAGTGTATACATGAAGTCACCCTAGAATGAAACGGCATCCGGAAGAGGGTTATGAACTGGGAAATTAAGTAATGTGAAAGAAAGTTTAGAAATGGTAAAATGTTTAAGGCTGTGCCAAAAAGATGCCCAACATGCAAAAAAACTACACGTTTTTGCTTTAAATACGTATTCCCAATTGTAGAATTAGTCGCTCATTTATGTTTAAGTTTTAAATGTTCCGATTATTTTTTTTTTTTAAAAATGGAAACAAAAACGTTACTCGACCGCCCGAAAAGGGTTTTCCTTGCAATGCAGCCTTGCGTTGCGGGCTGTATAGCAATTTTTATAATTATGAACTTTTTATTAATTAAACCGAAACATTTTAAAATATAAAACATAACGGAGACCTTGGTTAACGACCAGTTCTCTACTAGGGTAAATAAATTTTAAAATTGCAATAAGTATTTGAAGCAAAATGTTACGTCGGAATCGATCGGAAGTGCAGACAAACTAACATGCGTTTTTGCTTTTTTTTTACCCAAAATGCCCTTTAAAAGCTAAATTAGACAAATTTAGAAACGCTTTGCAAAATTCAACTATGAAAAAAATACATGACATGTACATTGTGGGAGTTATCAAAACTTACCAAAAATGTCTCCTTTAAAGGACAATATTTTGTGCACTTGTGTTTTGTAAAAAAGAAACAAATTGTATTATTCCTTTTACGTTTGCGAAACATGGAAATTACTTGAAATGTAGTTTTATTAATGGTTGACGTTTCAGTTACAAACCGCATTTAAACGCAAAAAGATCTGACGGAACAATTTAGTTTTGTTTCAAATAACAGTAATGGAATGCTGTAATTCAGAAATAAAAGCTGTTTATTTTGATTTTTTTCGCTAAACTACAAAGAATCTCCAGTAATTGTTGCTAAATTGTACTTTTATGCAAAGTTTGTCAGATTTTCCATACGAGTTTGTGATTAATCACGTCGTGATTTTGGAAACAATATGGCGGCGAAGAAGACCCAGTTAATGTGACGTTTTTATTAATCACACTGTCGAAAACTACCAGCTAGGCACGAAGGGAGGGAGGGAGGAGTGGGGTCAGACTGACCACCGTGACCCCAGAACGCGTGCGTGGAGTGACCTCCGTGGTCGTTGGCGTAACGGGGTTTCCCCCCTGGCCTTGCTCTTTTTAACCGGGCTTACCGTTTCAATCGTTTCAACTTAATTCAGATTTATTGTTCCTTTCAGAAATTGTTTCTCTCTTAAAAACAACGGCACATTTTGACCTGGAATTTCACGCTCGCCAAGCCAACCCCCTTAACCCCCTCCCATTTCTCCTTTTACACTTTTTTTGTTTTCGTTTATTTGGGCCTTAGAAGTAGGCCTAGGCCTATATCGCGCTTGTTGCTTGAATATACATTTTGACATTTTAATACCCGCATTGAAAGCGAATCGGATCTTAACTGGAATAATGTGACCTATCTCTCCATTTTGCGCGGATATTATCTTTTGAATATATAAAAAAAACTTGAAGAAAAAACAATAAGAAATGGCGGCGCCTCGCAGGACATGAGTAATCGTGAACTACTGCGCTCAAAATAACCCATCAGATTATGTACATTTTTTTTCTTTCTTCTTGTTGTTATTATTATTATTATCATTATCGTTCTGTTATGGGGTTACACCCATGCTGAATGCTTTCAGAGGGCCATTCTCAAGAAGGTCATCGGAGAATGTAGCGTGAAATATTCCTAAGTTGACCAATTGTTTCGTTGATGAAGACCATCGATCACTCATATATGGGGCTAATTAAGTTCAATCTTTATGAAATACTTTTTTCGGTTTAATTTTATAATCGGTTTTGAACGAATGCTGAATTTATGAACGCGCGCCATATTGTGCCTCTCAAATTTACCCTTGTAATAATTAAAGAAAGTTACAATTTCAGTCTATTCTATAGTTTATTATTGTGAATTCATAGTACATTTTAGGCAAATACTAAAAGTATTTTTGCCAACAGCCGTTAATACAGCTGTAGACATAGATTCTATTAACAACTGTTGAATGCAATAGAAATTTTTATTTTCTGAAATTGAAACTTTGTTTTAAACGTCTTGAAACACCGTGTGCTAAGGAGCTGTCCATAAACTGCGTTACTTAAACCCACATCCCATGTAACGAAAACCATTCCTTTCTTAAAATTGTTACGAGAGCATGTTTTTAAAATCACTGATTCATCGTTTTGTTAGATGTATTTCTGCAGTTACATGCATTTCAATTAATAAGGGCCTGGGTGGATGAAATGTTTTTTGAAATTGGATATTTGTTGAAAAACGAATTAAAAATAATGATAAGTAACGTAATGATGTAGCAACTTTACATTACCCCGTACCAGAGATAAAGGAAGATTTTGTGGACGCTATGTGCATGTTTAAGAGATAGGGATGGTGTTGTCTGATGACTAATTTAATTTAAAAATTCAGACTTTCATGGTTAAATATAACTGTGTACAAGATTTTATCTGATCAACAATAATTGGAATCGTCCTTATATCATGTCAATACGCTAGAGCTTTCTTTCACCACTGATTATCGTGCTTCAAGCTTCAAACTCAAATGAGACGAAACTAGAATCGTTACAGCGTTGAATTCGCTTTACTTCGTGTGTTTCAAACACACCAGCACATCCAGCAAGAATTCATGACGTCACACCTGTACATGTATTTAGCCTAAATTTTCCACGTAGGACTTGTCCACGGAGGCGCTGATGTCAGCGCTGTTATTCTGGGTCACATCAATGATTCACGACCACATTTTGGCTAATTAAGAACGTTTTTGCCTAAAATGTGCCTCCACCCCTTTATCTTATTTTCATGTTTTCCGTTTTGTATCCTTTTTTCTTGCCTCCATACTCGCACGTAACGACAAAACCGTCTCAATAATTCAATCCTTTCGAGCGGATAACAAGAATCGTGAAGTTGGCTGCATATTAAGTTGTCAGAATGACTGATTTTCGGTCCATTTAACCCACAGGTGGTGCTGTTATGTTCGAGAGTTGAGGCGCTAATGAAGCACCCTTTGTCACATTACGTGTCGTATTTGTGTTTCTTTGGCATTGCCAATCCGTCCTCCAGAATAATTGGAAATTCTCAAAATGCAGAATCAATATCATCATCATCAAGTCAATATTATCTTAAATGTGGAATGATTGTATGCACTGTTGTCAGTATGTTATCGACATTGGGGGATTTTTCTACCCATGTCTTAGGGGTACTGGCCGACTCCCCTTTTGGCACTGGGGTTACATAAATTGGCGTTCCTGACTAACCTTTGTCAACCCCGCTATCTGTTTTTTTATTTTATTTGACCATTTATTTATTTATTTTTATTTGAAAGAGCGACAGATTTGTCACGGTTACCCCAAAAAACCGGAAATTTTAAAAACCTGTACGGAATGACGGAATACTTATTTATTTTGAAAAAGTCAGGGAAATTCAACGTATCAATATTACATTAGCTTTCACATGCAATTGTATATCTACATGTAGGTGTCTAACGACATAAGATGCCATAGAAAAGTCATGAAATAAAATTCAGGTCATGGAAGTCATGGAAAAGTAATTATATTAACACTACGCACATTAAGTTGTCTTTGATTGATTCATTGTGCATTTTAGTATTAAATTCACCTTATGTACCAATTTTAGGCAATTTATTAATCACCATTTTTCTTTCCTTTGATGTCATTTGAGCAGAGAATGTAAAAACTCCTTATTTTTAATGGCGCTGACAATTTTCAATCAATTGAAAAGTTATGGAAAATCATTTTGGAAAAGTGAAGGCCTGGAGCACAGTCAGTCCTGCACCTATAGAAATAGGGTATTCCCCTTTTCTAAATCATGAAACATTCCTTTCATTTGCATGTGTCATATTTTGGCACCTTTAGGAATTTGTGGAAAAACTGGGGAAAACCAGGGAAACCTTTTTGGTGGTTCTGAGGATTTCAGAACCTAGTTGGGTCATCCCAACAAATAAATTTTGGTGCAAGCAAGCTCCAAACTGCTCAAACTGGTTGGGAACTTCCAGGCCAATACATTGTATGTACTTAGGAGACTACGTGTGTATGTTGACGAGGCAAGTGTTTCCTCTCCACTTCACTTAACCAGGTTATATCATTTTATATAAATCAACAAAACTTAACACGTTGTCATTTTATGCATGTATTTATATTTATCTTCAAATATTAATTTATGAATCGCCTTGCATATAAATTACATTTTTTTTTTATAAATTCGTTTCGCAACTAACCACTTTTTCGACAGGTCGGAAACATTTTATAAGGATGAAAGTTGATGTATTACCGTGACATCTTTAAATAAGTATTTTGATATTACAAATTGTCTTGTTTTTGACAAGTCTTAAAAGACAGGTTTAACTTCTTAAAACATGATACTGTCCGTGTTTCAACGGTTTAATTACGTGATTTCGACTACAGCTATACAATGTACACTGTCACTAGTTAAATCGCTGTTTAATCTCGGATTAAATGTATCTGCTTTTGGTGCAAAGCCGGCCACAGACATCGGTTTAAGACGGAAAAGGCGGATAATTAACCTAAATTTCTACCGATTTTGATGCTGGTACATGCTATGTTGTTTTGCGAAAAACGGAATTGTTATAGGCTAATTTGTTTCGATGTTTTTACCTTCGTTTTTTTAATTTGCTGACGCTGCCCTTATTGTTACTTCTTAATTGATCTCGTACAGCAGCCGTTAACCTTTGCCTAATTCTCGAAAGACAATCTGCTGCTGTTGAGAAATTCTTGCACGAATCTTTTTAACGAGCCATTTCGTAAAAAAATCCTCCTCGCATTTTGGCGTTGGTCACTTTCGGACACATTTTTGACTGTGCAATTAAGGTGCGCGGACGTAGCGCCTCATTAAACAAATAAATTCGTCCGTTCCAATTAATAGCACAATAGTGGTCACCGTCGATTAATTTTCATACAGGTGTTTACCAATGCGAAAAGAGGATGTGAATAGGCTAACGAGACCGCGAGACAGATTCGAGAAATCAGCTGTACAAAAGGTGTGGATGTTAGATTTCAAGTCGGAAATGCAATTTCTGGCTTTACCAAAGCTTTGACACGCATGACGATAAGCCAAACAAACAACATCTTGCCAACTTGATGTCTATTAACGTTTTGACATCAGCATATTAAGACTGTTCAACTTGAAACACGTTTACTGTCTTTGCACTGTTTATCGAGGGTTTCTTCAAACCTGGAAAAATGGAAAGTATAAAATTCGCAGGGAAGTTGGGAAGACATATATTAGTCGAGGAACAAGTTTATTTTGAAAAGTATGAACTTTTTTACAGCATAAAAAGCCATAAAAATATAAAAATAAAATCCAGGTCGTAGACATCATATAAGTCATGATATTGATATTGTACACAGAAATTATTTGCCTTTGATTGATTCACTTGGCATTTTTTAATTCACCTCAAAGGAATTTTCATTTTAATCGTTTTAATGTAATGAATTTTGTACATAATGCCATCTAATTAGAGCATGTAATGTTGCACTTTGGAATCAAAGAAAAATCATGGAATTAACAGTACAAAATCCAGTAGATACCATTGTTAATTACAGGCATCAATTAACACCATGGATTTAAGACATGTTACACTCCTTGCTTTTGCATATATCATATTTTGGCATTTTAAATAGTCAAAGAAATGTTTTCAAATGGAAACGCAACATTAGTGACTTGATATAGAGAAGTAATTAGTGTTGATAAATTTTCCTTTAACGATGTGTATGGGTGATTATTAGTTGGTACATGTACATGTATATAAATATCTTTAGAGTAAATTTATAATCGCATTTAATAATGAGTAATCCTAAGATGTTGTTTGCTGTGACCTGTAACAAATCATCTTCAATATTGATGTATTGTTTCTTCATCATCTTTCGCTTTCTACGGTGATACATCAGTTGCGTGCAACTGGTCATCAGGTGTAACTAATTTTGGGAGTATGAATTTATTTCGCAAATGTGGGAAAAACATTGGGAGGCAATTTTTTATTGTTTCCTGAGTCATTGACTCATGCAAGTATTTTCAAGTATTTACTATATATTTATTATTCATAAGAAGCTAAGATTCTGGCGTAATTCACCTTAATTATTGTAGTTTTTTTCATTTGAATTATTGCACTTTCTGCCAAATAATTGGCCTTCCCCTCAGTCCAGTAACGTAATGTTTCTTACAAATACGGTATCATATTGATTTTCTAATTCGACATTTTGTCGGAATTGATACACGTATGATCCCATTGCAAACGAAAAGTCGGTCT
>JAQIXS010004377.1:0-15292 GCA_034700785.1 Rossiulus vilnensis
CCTCAATGGGGTGTATACCAACATCATTGTAAAATTGAATTTCATGCAGCTTAAGGCTGTCCTTTGGAAGAGCATTCAGTTGTTCGTTAAAAGTTTGCAGTTTCGGAAAACACTGGCTGGTCGTCGCGTTTCCGCAACTTCGATACTCGCAATCTGTAACAACTTCCGTGTAACGATTAACTAACTTTATTTTAAATTTTTTTTTCACAGAAACCAGGGTCTGATACAATATTCCCCCCCTTCCGCATAAAAACGTTTCGAAACTTAGATTGCTATGCTTTTTCACTTTTTTCCCCAAAAAACAAATTTCCGAAAATAATAATAAGAGCGAGCGAGAGATGTTTGAAACCCGCGTTTCACCGAACGTTTCCCCCCGGATCCTCCGCTTTAATTCTAACGACGCGAGGTCTTGTCCGGGGCCTTCGAGAGGGTGAATTTGGATTTGTCGCGTTTAACCACGATGATTGTGAAGATGATAATGAGTGCATTTTTGATTAGCCTGATGATGCTCAGCGCCACGGGACCGCGGCCGGCTTCAGTTTCTAGCGCTGGGTTTCAGAATCGAGCTGCAAGAGGAAGAGGTGGATGTACCTTCGAAATGCTTTTCGTCTCTGGGCTTCGCGTCGCCAAAGATCTTCGCCCGGCTCAGGGTGTCGGCCATCGAGTTCACCGGGTCCTTCACCGTCCTCGGCAGCAGCTTGAGGCGCGGTCGCTCGGCGGACTCTTCTGCAACGGGAAAATGTCAGGTTTGTACGCTCGAAGCAGGGTGTCGGGAACCGTACTAAGGTTATTCGCTCGAATGTAAGACGCACTTTTTATGCAAGGTTTCGACTAACATTGGACGCGATGCAAAATGCAACTTTGTCGAAAGTTGTCGAAGAGAATGCGGAAAGAAAGACAGCATTTTAATGCGAAGCTTAAACAGGAAGCAGGGTGGCGAACAGTCTCCACGATTTGAAATTTAGGACTTTTTTAGATTAAATTTTAGGACTGGTTTAAAGCGTCGCTTCGCTTTATGTATCCACCGTAAATGTTCGGAAGGTAAGTGCGTCTTAGACTCGCGTGTGGTTTTGCAGCAACAGGCCAATGTTAAAAACCCCAACCCTCCCCTCACCTGCAGAGGGCTCTTTGAATTCCTCGGTAGGCCTGTCCCTCGGCCTGGACGCCGGATAGTTGGAGCGGTTTCTGTCCCTCTCCTGATCGCCGCCATAGCTTCCGCCACCTCGGGGGCCTCCGCCTCCACCTGCGCCGGCACCGCCTCCTCCACCTCCGTAGCGGCCGCCCTCTCGGTCGCCGTAGCGCCCCCTTCCGCCTCCGGCACCAGGGCCGGGACCGCCGCGGCCGCCGTATCCTCGACCTGCTTCAGTCAACAACAGGTAAGTGGAAAAGCACACCAGTTAAACGTTATTTCCGGAAGAATCTAGTCATTACCAGCGTCATCGTAGCCGCCCCTTCGGTCGCGCTGATCTCTGTCGCGGCCTCCGCCGCCGCCGCTGTTCCATCCACCACCTCCGCCGCCTCCTCCGTATCCACCTGTTGGTTAACAAAGCGTCATTAACGCCGCCCGACTCCTCGCTGCGCGTCGTCCACGAGGTCTCACCTCTCTCGCCGCCGCTCCGCCCGCCGAAGCCTCCGCCGCCGCCCCGGTCGTTGCGCCGGCCGTCGGCGATATCCACGCGTAGGCACTGGTCCATGACCATGGCTCCGTCGAAGCCCAGGGCTTCCTGCAGCGAGGCCAAGTCCTCGAACTCCACATAGCAAAAGCCCTTGAAGCGGTCTGTCTCTTTGTCCCTCACGAGGCGAACGCTGCGAACCTGCGGGGGAGAGACATTGTTCGGGGTTATTCAAGTATTCACTGCCCACAAAGGGACGTCATCATTTTGATTTGGGGCTGATGAGCATTTCAGAAACGATGGTTGGAGTTCAGATATCTTATCTTGATCGTCGATAAGGACGGGTGGAGCCACGAGCCCATGACGCGGGTACCCTGCTATCAGCAAGTGGATAACCGTGCGGTTGGCCGAAATTCTGGAAATTTAGGTCACTGACTTCTGAAAACTTCCGTGTTTGAACACGAATCGGATAGGTTGGCTTTGGTTTCAGTGGCTTATGGTCTAATTTTCGAAACTTAATTTTTCGAAAATTAGACCGTCGGCTTTCGGTACATGTGATGGCACCCAATGTTCGGGAGATCCACAAGTGGATCGGAACGTAATGTTCTGCCGCATGGGCTGATTTCGGACAGATTCACCCGACCAAATCGGTGAATCTTACCATTGGCTCGATCCTGGCGCTCTGTAAGGGGGCCAAGAAATGCCCCCGAGCTCGTAAGAGCCGGGGTTGAAAGAGAGAACGCTCGCATTGTCGTTAGTTTCGGTTACGTTACGCTAGGTTAGGTTACGAAAGATTCACCCTTTAGCACGACTTACTTTTTGATCCTTGAATATGTCATCGATGTCGCCTTGAACGACGCCTTGCGGTAAATTGCCTACGTAGGCTGTGAACGGGGGTTCGGTGGGCAAAGGACGACGGCTTCGGCTGAAACCTCCTCCGCCTCCACCTCCTCCTTGTCCGCCTCGGTCGTTCCCCCTAAAATCAATTCAATACCACACAGTCAGCACGAAGATGGGGGATGAGGGTCGCAATCCGTTAACACCTAGGTCTTCAATTCCCTTTCGTTGTAATTTTACAGGGTCTTTCTAGGTAACCCTGCCCTTACTTTTCGGACTGTTTTGATGGATGCTGGATCACGTTCCTTTCTGTGACCGGCTTGGATTTGGGGCACGTGCAAAGGTTCCACTTGAAAAATGGATTCCATAATGTACCAAGAAGTACTTAAAAACATGTATTTATTGAGGTTTAAATAACCTGTTTATCTAGCTCTTAACGTAACACAAAGGATGGGATTTTGAGCTCTGAAAACTGGCCAAGTCTGCACCAGGTCCTGTAGCAACCCCCCCTGACGTAGGCGATGCCATCCCTGCCTCGACCGTCGTTAAATACGCCCAATAAACCACCCTGGGCAAAATGCGAAAGGAAACGGCTTTGGGACGATTTTGGACTTCGTGGGCGATTTCGAGGCCTAGATGGCCACGATCCACGGGACTTTCGACGCCGAATTTCGCCGGCCTTTCGCCAGTGAAAAGAACCGGGCGTCGCCAGAGACCCGGGAGGCCACGAAAACCCCAGGAAAATACCGAAATTGGGGGTCCAAGAAAGGCTTTCCAGAATTTGATAAAGGCACGGGGGAAAGGCACGTTGGGAGGCAGGTTCCAAGTGCGCATTTCGCGGGCCGAAAGCGCGCTCGGAGCCCCGGCGCGGCCGCGCGCGGGACGGGGAGGCCTTCCCGCGCCTCCTTCGCCCGGAAAAAGCCGCTTCGGGGGGCCGAAAACCGGCGAAAAAACCCCAAAACTCGCCTGGTATTGTGTTCCTCGTAGTAGCGATCCGCCATGACAGATTCCATCGGAGGCGCGTGCCGCAGACGGAGGATTTTTGGAAAAAACCAACGCCGCCGGAAACCGGCCCGCAAATAGACTGGCGAGGTGGCGGGGCCCTCGGGGGAAAATATTTTCGGGGCCGAGTTTTTTTTTGGCCGATTTCCGAATTTTCGGGCGCCGGTTGGCCCTTGCGGCCCGACCGGAAGCGGGGGCTGGTCGCCCGGCGTCTGGTCACACTGGCCGCATTCTGATCCAAGATGGCCGCCGCTGAATACGCGATCGCCGCCGCTGGCTTCGAAAAACGTGCCGAGATGAAGAACGGGGACGCGAAGGGCGTCTTGAAACTCTTCGCGCAGCTCGCCGAGGTCGCCGAGGGAACCAGGGAGAAGGCCGTGAGGGAAATCGTCGAGCGGCTCGCCGGCAACCTGGTGAGTGGGCCCGGGAACTCGGCCGCGTCGGCCATGCTGACCACCACGTGCTCGTGACCGTTCGGAATTTCGGTTTCCATTTCGGAAATTCCGAAAAGAGCACTTGTGGTGGATTGCGAATTCGAAAGTGTTTTCGTGCTGCGCGAACGAACTTGTCTCCAAGCGGCGGGTTTGCTGAGGAATTCGTGAAATTTCGACGAAATTAATGGTGCCGAACCTAAAGGGCGTAAGTGCCCCCCACTTGCGCATGGGGGGAGGGAGGGTGATAGACACTCCCATTTGTCCCCCGACAATGCGTGAGGTCAGAGCTTGAAAGGAAACCTTGGTAAAGTAAACGTGAATAAGGGTTACACGTGGTCCTCAAGGCCTGTACGTCAATGTCAATGAATGACGTCAGCCCTCCGTGTCGAAGGAGAATGTGGGGAGATTGTGAGGGTGCAGTGCGTATGGCACATACGACGTGGTGGCAAATAGTCGGCAAAAAACGATTATTTCACTGAAGGCCGTTAGCACCATTGTAGGGTTTATGAAAGGTTAGATAGCCGAGGGTTACCTGTTGTGTTGGACCATTTTGTTATAGGGATTTTTAAACCAAGGTATAATAAACACGGAGATAATCCGGTGTAGGAGGGAATTCTGCGAAAGTTGCAACAAGTTACAAGCCTTAGGTTAACCCTACCTATTACCTGGGTTGAGTAACGTTAACCCACGGTTAACTGCTAACCTGCTGTGGTACAGTCATTTTTCTTGGTTTTACCTTGGGCTAGTGTTCTCGCCCTTTAATGCGCGTAAATGGTGTCGTAATTGTATTAACCGAAGTCACTGGTGCCGCGCGTCATTTCAGGAAGATGCATCCAACACGGAGCTCGATTACTGCGTGGAGCGACTCATCCGAGGATTGGCGTCGTCGACGAAGGCCGCCCGTCTGGGCTATTACGTCGCTCTGGTGGAAATCCTCCGGACGTTCGAGGCAAAGGTCAAGACCCAGCACGTGGCCGATCTGATTTCCAAGCATCTGACCATCCAGCAGGAAAAGCAGGTCGGTCTCAGACCCGGGTCCCGCGGTAAACCGACGTTAGTTGATTTCGATAATCGTGCTAACCAGTCTTGAAACCCGTTTAGGAAGTGAATCCGCTGATCGCGATGGCGTTTGCCTACGGGGCCTTGATCCGCGCCGGAAGAGCCTCCAAGGTGCGCTTTGGCCCTTACTTATCAACGTTGTTTGTTTGCCTGGATTGAGATCCGCGTTTCTTTCTAATCCGACTTCTCTTTCCCAGAATCCCTATTGTTTGAAACTCGTTTGCGAGGAATTGCTGAAGCTGTATTCGTTGAAGGACTTCCTCCACGAATCTTGCGCCACCTTCTTGGTCGAAGCTATCGAAAAGGTAAGGCTTCGCATTAGCCTTGCTTCCAATCGTTATGTTAGTTTCATCGCGGAAGTGGTTACCGTTAAACGCAACGACAATTTTCCGACGTGTTTCAGGCAGAAGCTTGGGTGTTCACGCCGCACGCGTGGCCCATCCTGCAAACCCACCTCAAGGGCGGCTGGTCGAGCTGCACACCGGACACGCTGTGGATGCTGCTCGTCTTGAGTGCAAAGCAACCGGTAGGCGATCTTGCGGCTCGGTAAGGGCGTTTTACCGAATCAATGTTTGCTAATCGCAGCGTCTCTGGTTACCGTTCGCAGGGCGCCTTGAACAGCAAGTTTTTGGCGCAGCACTGGCCGGGACCCCATTTACTGGCGGCGGAGAATTTTCCGAAGATCGTGAAAGTGTGCTTGGTGAGCTCCACGTCGCGTTGCGCCGAGGAATGCCAGAGCGGACGTCTTTAAAAGTCGTGCTTTGTTTCCTCCTTTGTTCTTTGTCGCTCGCTAAAATGCCCGTTGCAATCGGCTTTCTTTCCAGAGCTCTTCGATTGGCCATCCTCGCGTCCATCCCGTCTGCACATACGTCTTGGCTCGGCTGAGCAACACGGAGCTGTTTTCGGTGTTTTGGAAGGCTTTGGTCGATGGTCGGTATTCACTTCGTTTTGCAAATAACGGCAATTGTTGATGAGAGTAGAAAGTTTCTGAATTGCTGATGTTTTTTTTTGTGTCTAATAACGAGCTAAGTTTGGCGCGAGTGGTTTGAAAGTTTCCGAAATATCAGTTTTAAGAAATATTCAGATAAACTCTGTCAAACAATGTTAAGATCCATGGTCAAGTATGTTTACAGTCGAACTCCGTTATAACGCCGTTATAACGAGCTTCAAGGGACCGACACAATTTGCTAGTTACAACCATTACTCGTTATGTCCGTGAAGACCTAAATCCGCCATGGTGCCTAGAACTCTTAATTCTAGGTACTATTGAGCACCCAGTTTTTGATAAATTGGCTACATTTTATTGATTAACCTTAAAATCATGAAAATTGCAACCGATTGGTTGCTAAGTGGGAGCTTTGCCTAGCGGTTAGTTTGTGTACAGTCGGATCAACGTGAGAATGCACCGAGCCTTACCAGTCCGAGCTATTCAGCTCTTAGATAATGCCTCCCCTCATAAAGCAGGTCACGTCCGATCGGCGCTAATGCCCACCGATGGCAAATGAGTCATGGGGGTCTATTCTCTTGTTGATCCGACTATAGTCGCGTTTTTCGGGACAAGTCGGTCAGTGGGGGCACCTGGGGGCGAATTGGAAGAACGGACGACAAACTGTAAGGAAAAATAAGATTTTGGGAACTTACACGCTGTTTGGGCCAAATTTGCGCCTCGTCTCCGAGAAGCGCGCTAGAACCAAATCTGCAGTGGTTATTTGCTCGTTATAACCAAGTTCGACTGTGGTGTGCTTTTGAAGAGAGTGCGTTATAGAGTGGGTTGGAATCCATTATTTGTTCTTGGACTGAAATGTGCAGCTTTGGGCATGATCTTCCTTTTGTGAAGTCACCGTCAAAGTTGGACCTGATTTCGGTTCGTAACATCCACCGTTGAAACCGCGCTTGTGCTTCCTTCGCCTTTCAGCTGCCATGGTGAAGCAGATAAAGGAGAAGGTGTACTTGGTGTTCGAGCTGCTGAAGGAATGCTTAGAGCGCCATCTGACGAAGCCCGAGCGAGTGTCGGAGCTGCTGCTGCCGAACATCATGCAGTTATTCATAGCCAACCTGGCCCACGACGTCATGCTGCTTCACGGGGTTGCCGTCCAAACGGTGAGCGGTCCTCGTTCTGCGGCCGGCGCCCAGTTGTTCGGCTCGTAACCGGCGTCTGTCATTTTTCTTTTCACAGGCGAAGGCGTTGGTGGGCGCCGCCGTTGCGTGCAATGATCCGGCGGTGCAGGTCGAGATTCTGAAGTGCCTTTTGCTCCAGTGAGTCGGCAGACCGCTTTTGGGTCGGAAGCGATTTTTTTTGTGGCCTCATTCGGCTTTGCGACTCTTTAATCTCTCTGCTTCGATTCTTCTAGCCCCGGCACGGTCATGTTCGATCAGGTGACGAGGACCCGGACGGTGTCCGACATCTTGCGTTATGTTGGTTGCTCGCATTTTTGTGCACGCATCTTGAAATGTTTCCGTTTATGCGCCCGCTAATTTGATTTCGAACTGCCTTCTAGCTGAAGTTTGACGCGAGAAGCATGGTGGTCTCGTTGTTGGAGTCGATCTTCAATGGGTAGGTCTCGGGATGTTCCGCGGTACCTGCTCTTGGGGCTTTTTGTAATCCAGTCACGTCCGAATTTCTCTTTCCAGGAATCGCCGAGATGCAAAGCCCGTCGAGAGCGAGCCGCAGCGCGCCGCTGCCCTACGCATGGTACTTGTGGATCCGGTTTCAAATTCGGGTGACGTTTTATCGGCCGTTGTCTCTAATCAGCTTCCCTTCCGTTTGTTTAATTCAGCGGTCCCAGATAGCTGGCCAGTGTGTCAACGACCGCAAGGAGGTCATAACCCAATCTCTGCTGTACTTTGCGTTCCACGGGTTTTTCAACCACCTCCGCAAATCGCCCAAGATACTCCAGGTAGGCTTCCCGCGGCAGCGGTTTGGTTGGGGATTTTGTAACGTTGGCCTATTTCTGCAACGAGAGGGGATGGGCTTCCTGCGTCTGCCGGGAAATGTTGCATACAAAGGGGGAAAGGGTTCGTTGTTAATCCACACGAAGGGTGCCAGTCCATAAGGTCGTAAATCGCCAAAAACTACCAAAGCCCCTATTATACAGGTTTTGCCGCATTTTTTGCACGTAAGTGTTCACTTGGTATTTTGGCGCTTGGTAAGTTATGGTTTGGCACCCTTTGATGCATACGAGGTGTGGAGATGCACTGGGTCTGGTCGAAATCCGACGCTGCGCCGCGCTCGCAGACATTGATCATCTACTCTCATGTTCCTTAGTGCTCTGACGCTCCGTTCGAGGTGAGTGAAAACTTGCACAACGTCTCCCGCGATTGCTTCTACCGCCTTCTGTCCGATGTGGTGAAACGTTCCAAGTCGGTGCACAGAATGTCCCTGCTGGCGTATCACTGCAGCATCCTGAGCGAGGTGCTGCAGTACGTCCAGCGTCTGCTCAACAGCCCGACGGTGGCTGCACCCTGCGCACCATGGAGTGAAGAGGTTAGTCTTTCCGCAACTACGAGTCTGGATGCCCTCGCGGATGCCTAACACTTTACCCCCTCTCTAATGCAGTCGCACGAGACGTTCAAGAAAGCCCTGAAGATGGCCAAGCAGGCGGCGAAGCAGGCCAAATCCGAGGCGGCGGCCTCGAAGGCACGGGCCTTCCAAGTGCTCTTCATGAACCTCGCACTGCAGCTGTTTGTGGACACCAAAAACACCTTGGGCATCTTGGAGGTAAGTGACAATGCCTCAGCTGTGGGCCCTGCCACCACGGATTGAACAAAGCCGCTTCGGTGTCTTGCGTAGGATCTGTACGTGTGCTACGAGAAGGCCTTCGCCGAGGAATCCGAGGACAATGATGATGAGCCACAGTGGACCGAGGTCGTGGCGGATCTCTTGCTCAGCTTGCTTTCGCAGAACTGCCAGCTGCTGCGGGTGGTGGCCACCAACGCGTTCCTGCTGCTGATGCCCTACTTCACCTTGGCCGCACTGCAGCCACTTTTGGACGTGAGTGCTTTTGCCTTTCCGATGTCTTTGTGGTGTCGCATTGTGTGAAAATTGGCACATTGTATATTCCACGCAGGTTATCGATCCGGGACGTGAGGACGACGATTCGTTGCTGGAAAAAAACGATGCTAACGGCGTATCGTCCGAAAGCGGAGACAGCAGCGACAGCGAGTCGGACGAGGAGGCTGACGATCTCGAGAACGGGAATGGCCTCAGCGAGAGCGTGCTTTCCCTCAAGAGATCCGTGAAAGAGGCGCTCGGAGATGCTGCCGACGACAGCGAAAACGTAGGTCCCCCGTGGCTGTCCCGCGTGACATCTTAAGTGCCTAACTCTTGCGGTGTGCTTTCAGGAGAACGAGGAGGAGACGTACCTGGACGATGCGGCCATGGAGCGCATCGACGAGTCGCTGGCGCAGGCGTTTCGCTCGGTGCGCAAAAACAAGCTGGGCCTCTCGGCGGAGGACGAGGCGCTCCTGCATTTCAGGAACCGGTAAGCGGGCGGGGCTCTGGACTATCCCGAGGCCGAGATCACGGGCCTGGGGCTGATATGGATCGTTGCGCTCACTCCCGGTGTTTAACTAATTTGAAAATGCGGTTGTTTTTTACGAATTTCGTAGATGTCTGGACGTGCTGGGTTCCATAATTTCCGCGAAGCCTGTTATCACTTTCATTTTGGTAAGTGCCTCGTGTTTACAGCCTTCGGAATTCCCTCGCAAGTGGAGAAATAGATTCCGCTGTCTGTGCGGTTCAACGTTTTTGTCCAGACGCGTAAAAATGTCCGCCCTGGTTGGGATTCGATCTCGCATTCTACTCGTCGCAATTGATAGTCGGCTGAAAACCAGTTTTACATTTGGAAAATTCCGCATTGCTTTTAGACGCTACTGTCGACTCGTGTTATACCTAACCTCAATGTAACGAACTCCTCGATATAACGAACCTCAAAGAAATGAACTCCTTTGATATAACGTACTCATCCATGTAATGAACACCTCGATAAACGAACCTCAAAGACACGAACTCCTTAACGTAACGAACACCTCTATATATAACGAACTTCAAAGAAATTAACTTCTTTGATATAACGAACCTCGAAATAACAAACTTCAAAGAAACGAACTCCTTTGATACAACAAACCTTAATGAAACGAACTTCTCGATATAACGAACAGTGTGTCTGGTCCTGGCCAAAATGCCCATACCGTCAATGCATTAGCCTCAATTTAACGAACATTGAATGGGGAAAACCTCGATATAGCTCGTGGATATCCGATGCGATTGGATTTCCTTCCTCCCCATTGACTGTCTTCTAACTGTAGCGTGAATCGTCACGAAAGCTACCTAGGCACGCAAAAGATGTGCGGAAACAGGCCTCTCAGTATAACAAATGTCCCATCCCCTTGGCGTTCGTTATATCGAGAGTGGACTGTGTTTTCGAATTTTTAACTTGAAAGCTGTGTTTTTGCTTCCACAGCCTTCACTGTTTACCGCTTTAGCGGCCCTGGAGTACGGGCACAAGGAGAAACACCAAGAATCGCTGGCCGCCAGCGCCACCTCGTGCCTGGAGCGCATTTTCAAAATCAAGCGCATTGTAAGCATCACCGAAGCGTTTCGCGTGACGTTGTGGTAGCGTGCTAATGGTTGCTTTTCTTTTTCTCAGAACCTCCCGGAAAATCTGAGCAAGACCAAGCTGGATTTCAAGGACAATTTAACCCAGCTCATTGCTAGGTTCCAGACAGGTGCGTTCCATTTTGGAAAAGAGGTTAGCGCGATCGACATGGGGGACCGACTCGCCGACGGCACTCTCGGTGACTCGAGGGCGACAGACTCCCCTATGTCACTCTTAGTGACTCAGGGGACCGACTCTCCTATGACACTATCGGTGACTCGAGGGTGACTTGACTATCTGATGGCGCTCTTGGTGACTGGGGCGACAGACTATTTGATGGCTCTGTCGGTGACTCGGGGGATCGGCTCTCCGATGGCGCATTCAGTGACTCATGGGACCAATTCTGATGTCGCATTCAGCAGCGTACCCCACGCGCCAGACTGCTTTCGCTGTCGCACCTCAAATGGGCCGATAAAAATGCCATCGCCCAGACATTAGTAGAGCCGAGGAGATTTTGTTCCGGAAGTAATTTTCAAAACTTCATGGAAATGTTGTTTGGGTTGCGCAGAGATGGTCGTAAATTTGAGCGCGGTGCCGTGCTTTCCTCTCACGTGCTGAAGGCGATGGGTGTTGCCAAGTTCTAATCGAGCCCTTTCTTCTAGTCTCGGATCACAAGCTGTTCACCCTGATAGCCCAGGCTTGCACGTTCGTGGTAAGTGGCTTTCTGTGTGACGGGTTGACGGCGGGTTGTTTGAACTGAATTTGTCTAACGCTCGTCTTGATCCTTTCCAGTATCGGTGTGCCTCGCACTGCGACGCCAGGCTGCTGGAGCAGGTGCGACATCCTTCAGGTCACGCTTCACTCGTGGGTTCACCCGTTCCTTAATTCTACGCGTTTTGTTCTCCTCCCAGAAACGACGTGGGAATACGCACGTTGACAGCTGCATCTCCGTCTACAAGGATGCCGTGAGGGATTACGTCACGAAGAGGTAAGACGTCTTGCCGCCTGCGGCTCTCAATCGCCGCCGCGCGCTCGTTTGCCGCCAGCTAACCTTGTTCCCCGTTCCGCTTTTTCAGCGACTGCCACATTCCCGAGCGAGTGTTCTCCGGACTAATCGCAGTGGATTTGGTACGTTTACCTAGCTGTGCGATCGCTGAAGGGTGCCAAACCATAACTTGCCAAGCGCCAAAAAATCAGCTTCTCGGGAGAGAGGGCTGAGAGTGCACTCGGCGCTATATGCGGCTCTCAAACGGACATTCTAGTCGTCTCTCAGAGAGCAACTCTTGCAACTAGAGTTGAGTGTTCACAGTAATGCACAGATCTCGAGTGGACATTCTAGTCGGATCGCTCAGAGAGCAACAGTTGTATACACTGCTGGAAGGGTCTGTTCATGACTAGCAGATAGCAACTCTCACAGCTATTGTCGAGTGCTCCTAGTGGTACACAGCTCTCGATTGGACATTTTAGTCTTCAATCTCAGAGCGCAACTATACTTAAGTGTTCGCAGTGGTGCACAGCTCTCGAGTGGACAGTCTAGTCTTCTCTCTGAAAGTAACTCTCACAACTATAGTTGAGTGTTCGTAGTGATACACAGCTCTCGAATGGAAGGATCTATTCGTTCTCTCAGAGAGCATTTTTACAACTAGAGCTGAGAGGGCTCTCAGTGGTACACAGCTCTCGAGTAGTCTTTCAGGGAGTAGCTCTCACAATTCCAAACCGTTCCAAGTGCCTGCTTACAATTAAATGGTGCCAAACCAGGAGAGGGAAAAAACTAGTTTTGTGAAAAATTTAGATATATAGGGACGTCTATTGAAAGAACTGAAAAATTCAGGGAAATTTATTGAAAAAACTGAAAAAGTCAGGGAAATTTATTGAAGAAACTGAAAAAGTCGGGAAAGTGTATTGAAGAAACTGAAAGTCGGGAACGTTTGAGAAACTGAAAAAGTCAGGGAATTTTTTGTCTAATTCTTGTTCGTAACGCTTCGTTTTCCCCGTAGCTCCAGGCCTGGGAGATGACGGATGTGCTGCTAAAATGCGCTTTCGATGACACCATCAGGTTATTCAAAAGGGTGAGTAGGTGATATGGCCGAATAAAATAAATACATGCTCGTTTATTTTACGGATACGCATTCACCTGCGGATTGTGTGCCTTGACTAATTCATTTGATTTCTCGCAGTCCCGTGCCCTGTTCTTGTTGATCAAACTGACCAGCCCGTCCTCTTTTATTCGGCGCTCGATCGACGAGCAACGGTGGAAGACCTTTGTGCAGACATGCATCCCGGAAGTCTGCAAGGTAATCCTGGCTTTCGAAGCCGTGAACATGCACACGAATAAAACCCCATTGAACTGATTTCTAAACTTTGATGAGGTCAATTTCTCAATGTTACACTCGTTACCGCCGTTAAAACTGGTCGTCAAACTGGTTTTGGAACCTTGGAAAATACGGATAGGAGTTGTTTTCGGAAACTAGTAGTTGCCCTGTTTATGTCATCTAATTTCACTTTGATTCCGTTAATTTCATCTAATTTTAATGTTACTTTTTTAATTTCATCTGAAATCGTCTAATTTCAATTTTAAACCTCTAATTTCACCTGTAAACATAATTTCAATTTACTCCTCCAATTTCATCTAAAATCGTAATTTCTATTTACTCTTATTTTATCTAAAATCATATTGTTTCAATTTTACTCCTAATTTCATCTGAAATCATCTAATTTTAATTTTACTCCTCTGATATCATCTAATTTCAATATTCCTATTCTAATGTCATCTTAAATCATCTAACTTCAATTTTACTCCTCTAATTTCATCGAAAATCATCTAATTTCAACTTCACTCCTCCAATTTCATCTGAGATCATCTAATTTCATTAATACAGTTCGCAGTTTTTATTGTTTCGTGCTCTTGACGAGTGCTTCATCGGGCGGTCAATCGTGTTCTGAACAGTACAGTAAAATTGAAAGTAGACGATCATCGTCTAATTGCAATTGAAAAACGGTTTCGCAATTTTTTACGCGAAACGGCTTCACGGTGCGGTTAAATGTGCGAAGCAATAAGAATTAGCCGTGCACTTCTTCATTAGTTGTCACCCTGCCGAGTAGTTTATGAAGTCGTTTTCGCAAAGATTTCAGTCGGCTTTTGGCACTTGCGGTGATCCGCCCCCTGCGTAAAGACCCCACGCTGAAATGCTACTTTTAATCGTCTTCGCTTAGGGCTTGGGCAAAATGATGGCCAAAGAACTGAAGCAGCAATCGGCCCTCAAAATGCTCCAGTTGACCTGCAACATCGCACTCATCAACAACGAAACCATCAAGGAGGTAAGTTTGGCGACGCGAAGATCACCAGAAGCAACCGCACCCTGCGTAAATTGACCTTTTTTCTTCTTGTTTTTTCAACCCCCAAAGGTGGGCCAATTGGACACGCTTATGTCCACGATCTCCATGCTCTCCGAAAAAGGGGTCTGCAAGCAAACCAGCCAGTGCATCAGCAAGATAACGCGGGTTCTGTCGTAAGTTTTTCTTCGAGGGCAAAGCACCGGAGAGGGTAGGAAATGTCATTGAAATTTTCATTTTTTTTTCAGGAGTCCTCCAGCCGCGGGCGTGAAGAGAGAAGGCCCTTCTTCCAGAAGGAAATCGAAGAAGCAGAAGGCGGCGTAAGCGTTTGCTGACGTCATTGTATTTTTAAAATTAAAGCACCTTTTGTCCTTTTCCCGTTGTGTCGGTGCACTTTTTTTTAGACATCTTTTTCAGGAATTTCCGAAGTTAATGCGGAGGAACTGTTTGAAGTTAGTAAAATTGAGGGAAAACTGACAACTGTTGGGTTCATGCGGATATGGAAAGTCGGGGAAGAGGGAAATGGTCTGGGAAAGTCGGGGAGGATTCCAATAAAAATGCTCTGAATCCACAATCATGAACTAGTTTTTGGCAAATTTCTCCTGCGGCGTTGCCTTAGTAATGCCGAATGAATATTATACTTAAATGGAGACAGAAATACACGATTAATGAACTAAGTTTTAGAAAAAAAATGTACGTCCATGTTGTTAAAATGGTGTTCGGCATGAAAATGCTGTCTGAAGTTAACCGATTAAATATTTCCTTAATGAGCAGTTAGACTGAATAGTTTGAAAACTAATTTCGACTGAAGGTAAATCAATAAAAGGAAAACATCAGTTCGATTTTTAAAATCTTAATTTAGTAAAAAAAATAAGCATTTCAAAACCTCGGAAGTGGGTTTTACGTTTTAAGAACTATAATTTCGAGCAAAAGAATTTATCGCAAATGCTTCTTATAAATATCACTAAAAGATCGGCTTGGGCACTTTTTTAAATTACAAAATCTCCTTAGAATTTCAATTTTACTCCTTTAATTTGATATAAAATCGTATAATTTCAATTTTACTCTTAATTTTATGTACTTGTAGTCTAATATTTCTAGTTTTGAATTTGCCGCCTTTTTAATTTGGCATTCTGCCGCTAGGTGGCGCGCCGTCGCGTTCAAGATGGCGCACCGCATGAAGAATGTGACGTTCTGAGTCCGTTTCAGTTTCGCTCGTTTTCGGAGCCAAAAGCGAGCTAATTTTCCCAGTTTATCGTTAACACGGAAGCGGCTCAAATGCCTGTTTCAGGTGAGTCGAACCGTGTCGTTGAAACGCCGACTTTCATCATGATTGCCGGCGTTTTTTTTCCAACCTCCACTAGACGTTGGACCCAACCTCTTGGCGTTCTATTTTCAGAAGACTGTCATAATGCCG
>JAQIXS010004378.1:0-15291 GCA_034700785.1 Rossiulus vilnensis
AACGACGTTCAGGACGTGCCCGAAATCGAGTTAATCATAAAGGTAAGCTTCTTAAACTGTTGTATAATTTACTCCCAATTGGAACGAAATCCTGAAAACGTTCCAATGCAATATGGCTGGTTTCGAATGGCTGTAGGCCTAAAATGCAGCTCGAAAAAAAAACACCTTAAAAAAACAACCACTTTTGAAAGGATGATTGAGAAACCTTTTCGCCTCATCTCGACCGCCCCTCATCGTTTCAGATTTCCAGACAAGAATCCGTGCTTTATTAGCGTTATTTCGAATGGTATTTAACGCTGATACAGAACCTTGTCTGATCGCCCAGACCTGAGCCTCTAAAAGTTTTTCCTAATAAAAAAAAAACTTTGTTTACCGAATCGCGATTACTTTTACCTCG
Source organism: Rossiulus vilnensis (assembly GCA_034700785.1). Classification (NCBI taxonomy): domain Eukaryota; kingdom Metazoa; phylum Arthropoda; class Diplopoda; order Julida; family Julidae; genus Rossiulus; species Rossiulus vilnensis. The sequence goes on from JAQIXS010004378.1 coordinate 398, forward strand.
ATTAGCTAACGCAATAATGTTTACCGGCGCATCCGGGATGCTTATTTGCGGTCCAGGGGCACCGTTTATGGCGATGAATCACCGAAATCATCTTGAAATTACTAGTGACTAATTGCGAGCTGGCATATGAGCTTATCAATCTGAAAGCCTGCTTAGCTCTGTCTTCTTGAAATTGTGAATGCATTTCACGGTACATGCATCACGCTATCGATATCTACTGCCGTTGCATGTTGCAAAGGTTCATTTTTTCAGTCGTTTTCGCTGATATCATCCGCTTTGCTCTTCGAACTAGAGATGTTAAAACTGAATGTTGTTTGGGTTCTCAAGTTTTCCTGGAATTAGTTTTAAAACTGAATGTTTGGCTACGCATGCATAGATGGGGGAGGGGGAGGTGGGGGAATTGATGGTTGTTTACCGTTTGCAGCTGAAATAAAAATTCAGAAATTCAGAGCAGATAGTTTTGCACTCACTGGTTGCCTCCTTAATATTTAGGTAATGAATACTGCAATATTATAACAATATCAGGAGCCTGAAAGTGCAAGACCTTATCACTCCTTCGTCGTACTACATGTAGGTATAGGGAGTTGCAGTTGATACTGTTTTGTGTAATTTGTCCGAAGTTATATTTTATGGAATCGTTAATGTATTTGTGTTTGCTGAGCTTAATTGAGGGATTTAATTTGTAGCTATTTTTAGGGAGCAATAGAAATAGTCCACAAAGAAAGTCCATCGCAAAATCTATTTTTATCAAAGTACATCTAGGCTACATCAAATTATCGTCCAAATGAAGCACAAACCAGATGTCTTCACTCTTACATGTGTAGTCGTATTTCCTCATTAAATGACATTTTATGTTTATCTAAAACAACTAATTTTCACATAAAAAAATATAAGTTTTTAGAGCACTTGACTTTAAACAGTATAACCAATATGTGCATGTACTGTAAATCATTAATACTTTTTTTAATGAGAACGTTCATGTTAAAAGATGACGTTTTTTCAAACAAGACACTAAATTGTTTCCTTCTTCGTCATTGTTTCAGCCTTGAATAGCGAATGTTGAGGGTTTACTGTAGTTGGGTTTCTCTATTCTTTCTGCCCGAAAGGTATGAACTTTATGAACTCCCTTATGGGCTTCACCCTCACATAAATAGGCCTATGTTATGCACCCTTTGCGCAGCTGCACCTGGTTGGTTTTTTTAAAATGTCAATTAATCATTATTAAGGCTAAGAAAATACTTCATTTTACGTTTCTCTTGTGAGGTGACAACCTGGCCAAACCCATATCGTCAGTGAATTACTGACATACCACAGGAGAGGATATTTTCCACAAATCGTTGCTCACTCATTGCACGAACGTAGTTTTTTATCAGGTGGTATCAGCTATACCCGAGTCCTGACGGATTAATAAATCAATTTAACATTCCTGTTATACTTTACAGCTTTCGTTTCTGTAGGATTGGTGCAATACAGTTGCGTGCAAAGAAACTGGCCCACCTGTAGGTATTAAAAAATAATTTTTTTCAGCAATTAGCCTATAAATATCCAATTTAAAATTGGAATGGTTATGCAAACCAATTTCATTGCAAATCTTCCGTCTCAGAACATTGTTTTCCCTGCAGAAACTCTTTTTAACAGGGTGTCTACTGGCATGGGAAGTCATGGAAAACTAATGAATCGAAATTCAGGTCAAGGGGAAAGTCATGGCTTTCGTCCAAATTGTACCTGTTAGTGGGTGGCTGTAGTGTGTTTGTGTGTAGATTGGTCCCGCACTGAGCTCTTATTACTCTGAAATATTAACTTTTTTGCACATACCATGTTTTGGCGAAATTAGTTTTTTAAACGATGAAATAAAAAAATCAGTCTTACAGGGCGTCTGCAGTGAGTCCTTCAAAGTCATTGACTTAAATTTAGGTCATCGAAGTCCCTGGTGAAACTAAAGTCAATCAAATTCTGGGTTGTAATGAAGGTGATTAGTCTCTAAAAACTAACTAAATGATAAATAAAACCTAGTTTGTTCTTAATTTGATCTTCCATATTTGATGTCATAATAAATAATAATTCGCTGAAAATACATTGATTTTACATTGCCAAGTAATTTGCTGTTTCCAACCATTCAACTTTAGTGAGTTTTTTACACAAGGCATGCTTCTACAGTGCTTTTAGGAATCACTGGGTTTTTAAAGTACTTGGATCATCTTGTTCTCCCCCACAAACAGATTGTTTTTAGAAAAAAAAACTGCACCCGTAGGCAAACGTTTTGAGGTGATCTGTTTTTTTGGAGTGAGTAACAACCCACATGGTGACTGAAAAACAAACAAAATTAAATTCAAAGACACGCTCGTTTCCGTTTTTTTTTTTTTTTATTGAAACGGCTTACTTATACTTTAATGTCAACTAGGGTCCGGGCCAAATATGGCCTCCTATGCAACACGCTCCTGTCATTGTATATTTTTTTTCTCTTAATTTGGACATGTTCAAATTCATTTTCGTCGGTAAGCGGCCCTGTAAACAATGAAGGAAACAATGAGAAAGTAAATAAAGTAACAAAAACATACATGCAGATGTTCTAAAATTAAAAAGCACCAGGATGATCAGATTGCGGTGTTATTGCATAGCCGTGTTTGGCTATATAGTTATTTGAGCAAAAAATATTGATTGAAAAAAATTCAATTAATTTTTTTTCGTTTAAATTTGCCCTAGCAAATACTGCTGAAATTACCAATCTCAACTGCTCTGATATTTGATATTTCATTGTACTCTGGATGTTAAACAGTCACTTTATCCAGTGATTTCATTTCTGATGAAGTTTCATCTGTGACGAATATTACGAAACTTAAGGAAATTTTAAATCTGACTCGCCCACGATTAATTGAATCACTCCTAAATGTCGTAGCGATGTTTTCGTGGGAGTCAAAAATTTGAGTTGAATCAAGTTTTATGAGCCTTCAAATATTGAGTCATCTGACAGCCTTTTTAGCTAAGCCTGTTTGAACGTGTAGTTGTTAAGGGACATCCATATAGGACGTCCTATGCATCTATACTAGAGGTAGGGGAGTATCAATTTGATATAAATTAAATTCTAGCATTTTGACCTTGAAAGTTCGATATCGTTTGAAGAACGTTATCTCTTTGATTTAATAACTGCTTTTGACGCTGACATAATTAAAGTATGTGCTGATAAAAATAGATTTCAAAAAAATTATAATTAACTTCTCTTGACAATGAACTTTTCAAAATAAGTAGGGCAGATGGGACGCATTTTTTTGGGTTTAGATTCGTTGCATAATGCGAACAAAGCTCTTTTTTTAAAAGTAATTTATAAAACGTTCTAGCATAAAATCAAGGTAAAAATGAGATGAATCTGAAGTGATTGAAAAGGCATTGAATTGAAATGTAAATTCTTTTAGAAAGCAATAATTTTTCAGTGAATTTGAAGAGGACTTAGGCTTAATTTTGTTTAAAAAGAACAAAAAAGAGCATTTGATGTCACTCTTGATTAGGTCAGTCATTTCCAACGTTGTTTCCTTTTTTTCTCGACATTGTAATTCATTTACTGGTTACCAATGATTTTGATGAAATTTTCTACAGTGAGAAATCGTTGAGGCTATTTTTGCGACCTATATTTTCTAAACGTTTTAAAGTGGGCCGAGTTTTGTAAAAGTTGGCCCAAAAACCATCAACAGCAACGTAGTAAATAACAGCGAACATGGAGATAATTAAATGTATAACGAAGATTAGATCGACATCCAGCCCAGTTTTAAAAAAAATACGAAACTCATTTTGAAGCCATTGTCAAATGTGAACAAAATAAGAAAAGAAAAAAAAGGAAGGGGTGTAACAACTTTTCTCACGCCGCTTATTATTTGAAACAAATGTCCGATGTTAATTTTTGGTTTTCAAGACCCCTCCTACGAGTCTGTACTCGAAGATTTTATCATTTGTTTATTTTTTTGTTTCAAAGTAATTAAGGATTAGGGATGAGAAATTCGTTTTTCCATAAAATTCATCCAAGTATAGTGTATTTCAGGGGGACCTGGAAAACATGGATTTGTCAGGGAAGTAGGAACGGACAGGAAATGTCAAGGAAATTTAAAAAAAAGAAAATATTAAAAAGTCAGTGACATTTCAAAATTTTATTCAGAATTAAGGGAAAGTTCAATTTTTCACGCAATAGTCAGGGAAATTTCAATTTTCTATCAGAAGTAGGGGGAATTAATTTTTTTTTAATTTAAAGTTCAGGAAAATGTCAAATTAGTCATTTGAAATGTTCAGAAATGTGAAATGTTTCCAAAAACCTGGAAAAGTCAGGAAAGTGAATTTAATTACGTTGGTAACCCTGCAGTTTATTTGGAAATGAATTGATTTATTGATGATTTTTAGCGCATTAAAACGGCGTTTAATTGAATTATAAGCAACGTCTTTATTAAATTAAAAACTGTAGACGGCGCTATTTCGAGCGTGAAATGATGACCCGAAAATAATAATAATAAAATAAAACTTTAAAAAAAAAAACTTGTCCCACATTCCAACGCCGTCCAGCTAGTGGTGGATTGAGGAAATATAAAACTAGGTTTAGCGTTTAAGATAACCGAAATATTCGCGTAGGTGTTTGGGGTAAACAGTATGCGCCGTTAAGGGGGGGAGGGGCGACCATAAAGGTCGTCAGAAGTAAAGGGGGTTATGGGTGGTCCATCAAAATAACGAAATCATAGACTAGAGAAGGGGGTAAGGGTGTGACCTCATTGAAGTCAAGGCCCATTCATTGTCGTGACTTTTTATGGACGCCCCTTAACAGTGTTTATTGTTGTTTATCTCCTACTGCATTGTACTCTTTTGTTGTTTGTGATTTAGATAAACGTAAAGTGGGCCAATCGATCGTCTGCCTTTTTTGAATTTTTTTATTTAAAATCGGAATCGCTTCTCGAATGCCGATTAGCATTTACTCAATTCGCGTTCCCATTTTTCAAACTCGCTCATCCGAATAAAACAAACCGATTTTGGGTTTTTAATGCAAAGATTTCTTCTAGGTTTTTTTCCTTAAGTTGTTTTAGGGGCTGCCCACAAAACGTTTTTGAAAGCTGCTCCCTATCAGCCTCGATCCCTCACACCATCGAAGCATCCGATCTCCAGTCGCTGGATTACAGGAACAAGCCACCGTGTCTTATTTATATATCTATATTAAATGCCATTCTGATATAAATTCTCAAATCCATGTAAAAGACGTCCTGTTTAGGATATTCTACTTTCGACCTTAAAAATTAATAGGTATTGTTACTCCTACCATGCACAAAAAATTGCACATTTTTGCTTTAAATACGTATAATAACTGCTAAAAGTATTTCCCTCAGTGTAGAATTGATCGTCCACTGGGGTCTCCTTTATTTTTTATAATTTGAAAATGTCCCGTTTAGCTATTAAAAATTAAACTCGAAAAAAAAACCCGTTATATGACCTTCAGAAAATGGATTTTTTTCCCCGATGAAACCTCCAAATATGGGCATCGAAGGTTCCAAAACGGTCCTTTTTGGATCGGGCTTGGCAACGGTGATATGAAGATGTCATATTTGTGGTCGTTATCAACAGGTTGCAATGCCTGCAGGAACTCAATTTCAATCGAAGCTGAATTTGAACCATGTTTCACTGTCAGGTACAATGTTTGTGCGATTATCATTTTTGTTTATTAAATGTGGAAATTGATCTTTTTATCTGTCATCGTCAAGAATTTGAGCCAAAGAACAAAGGCGCTGTGAACCGCTTTCGTTATCCCGATTTATGATCGTTGATAAATGCGTTGAAAAAAACAACGCCTATATTCGGGTTAATCGGCCAATAACTTTCGCAATCGACTTCGGAATTTTGATAATTTTTTGAAAATTGGCGAGGGTCGTCCATATTCTCCGTCGCCCGATAACATGGTCGACAAATGAAAGGTTCAAGCATAACGTATTAAGTGCCAAAAAAAATCAGCTTTTCAGGAGAGGGGGATAGGGGAAATGGGACCAAGAGGGGGTTATTCGCATGTTTAGGGGGGTTGATGAAAATTTCAATTTTTGGCGATTTCTATGGTCATTTTCATATTTTTTTTTTCCAGGAGAGGGGGATTTCACCCCCAAACCCCTTAAGGCGTTGTAATAAAAGTTATAAATAGATAAGGTCTGTGTTTATTTCGTCGATTATTTTAGGGGCCATGTGTCAGCCTCTCGTCCCGGAAACGCGGCTAATTTTATTTTAGGGCAAGTTACGTCACCGATACCCCTAATTAACTCACTTACCAAGTAAAGATGACGGAAGCCTAGAGGTGCGCTCGCCAAAATACATGTACTTACCTTTTTTTTTAATTACCTGAAGGTCGATTTTGGGCGACTTTCACTCGTGAGATGTGAGTCATTGTTTTTACGCTTCTATCATAATGGAAAATGCGTTGTTTTTTTTTCAAACCAGGTGTTAATTAGGTGGAATACACTGAAAGCGACCCACTTTAGCCATTAGCAACAGGTGGCGCCACCGGTTAACGCAATCAGTTTTTCCTACAAAATGAAATATATATTTAAAATCTGGGAAAAAAGTACCGTATTAATTCTTTTTTAAATTTAAAAATTAATTGTTTTTTTTTTCAAAAATACTTCATTGCCTCGTTACTTAATGCGACAATAAATTAGTTGCGTTATTACTATGGTTATTTTTTAATGGTTTTCAAAGAAACTTTAGGTTTGTTATGTTTAGGTATTTCCGGGGAATTACTTTACGATCACTTACGAAGCATGGTTTTTAATTTTGAGTTTGCAATTAAACGGGTTTTTTTCTTCCTTATTTAGATTTAAATTTGGTTTATTATGTAGGTATTGTAAGGAGATTATTTTACAAAATTCAAAAACATTGATTTTTAATCCCCTTAAAATACCTACATAACAAAAATTTAAACATTGAAAATTAAAACTCTTCTTGTAACATCATCAAACATTTTTTTTAAAAAAGAACATGAAAGTCGAGATTAAAAAACTAGGATTTTGAATTTTGTATTTCAGGGTGATTATTTTACGAAATTCGAAATCATTTGTTTTACTAATCCCCGTAAAATATTGACGTATTAAAAAAGTTTGAATTGAAAAATTGAAAAAAACTAACGTTTCTTTGAAAATTGTTTTTAAAGGAATCTTTATTATTTATCAGAAATACGCCCATTATTTTTCATCCTCAACATTAATGAAATGAAACTTTTTGTTCATCCTAAACAAACTATAAAAGTTACCTCATTTATGATTGTGGCAGGGAAGTTTCTAGTGGTCTTTTACGACCCGAAATAAGTTTCCAGGATACGCTTTTATTTACAACCGAAAGTCCTTGGATTTCCTCGATCCATTTTTAATGTTTGCGTATCGTAAGGGGTTTAATAGTTTACTACCTACTTTCCGCATTTCCTTATTTGACATTAATGGAAGTCGTAAAATAATCCATTCAGGCTTTGCGTACACTATATGTAATTTTAAAAAATGTGGGTTGTATATGACATAAAAATAAACTTAAAAATAGTAAAACTTTAGTTAAATTCCAAGGTGTTTAATAATTATTTGATAATTAATTCACATTGAAATATCCAAAATGAATTTCGTTCTGTAGGTTTTCCCCATGCAAATTTAAAGAATTTTCAATGACTTGAATGGAAACAAAGAGGACCTTTTATGGTCATTTATAATTTAAACGTTGACATTTTTGAACCTACATACATTCGAAATGCGTCTTCTTGTTAACCTGAATAAGTAGTATATATATATATACACGTATTTGAAGATAGTTTCGCACCTGAATACCTTTTATGGTTTTCGCTTTCGGTTTTTTGTTGCTTCACCCACCCCCTTTGGCCCCCCCTGGTTGGACTTGAATGCATTTGGAAATGTTTATTATGCAAGGAAAGAGAAGGGGAAATTGAATTGAGCAATAATTCCGTTTAGAAACCGGTCGAAATATTTGGGTCAATGGACACGCAAATATCATAAATATGCTTAATGGCAACCGTTAACATGTTACGGAAGGTGGAGATTTCAACGAGTCTTTTCATTGGTCATTTTTTAATCCGATATAAGGGGGCTGTTCATGAAGGAATTTTCCTAATATTCTCCTAGTGTCCGAATTGTGGACGGCTTGTCCACAATTGTCCTCCCCCTACACCTTGAAGCACGAGTGGTCTTTTGTGGTGGCGTTTATAAGACTGAATTGGGACTCAAAGGACATTTTGACTAGAGAAAACTATTGACAAGAATTGTCTTGACTAACAAAAAGTGACCCCAATGACGTCATTTTCATTAGAAAATAAAATGAGAAAATTTAAGGCAATATTTTTTATTAGAAAAATCACTCAGATGACGTCGTTTTAATTGCAAATAAAAAAATGGAGTAAAACTTACGTTTTGAGTAGAAAATAATGACAGTGAATTAAAATGACGTCATTTTTATTAGATAAAAATAGAGAAAATGACACTTTGATTGTTAACACAAATGACTTCATTTCACTTTGAAGAATATTGAAGACAACTATGTCATGCTGATTTCTCGAAGTGTCATTTTAAAAGGAAAATAATTTTAAAAAATGACGTCATTTTGATTTTGAAAAAAACTGGCATAAACGACAATTTGATTTAGCGTCATTTGGATTAGATAAAATGACAAAAATTACGTCATTTTAACTATGTAAACTACTTATTTAGGTCATTAGTCCCACGACCTGATAAGAAACAAATCCTTTAAAGTGAGGAGTGTGTAAAAAAATAAATTGAAAATGACATCGTTCGTGATATTGAATTACCCAGAGGGTCTGTGATTGCGAACAGTTTTAAACGTCATAACCTCGATCCTTTTTCCATTATTATATTTTTTATTATTTGAATCACTGGAAAACCCCAAGCTGTATAAATGGGTCGTATAAATGTATGTCTCCGAGTGACCCTTTTCGACCCCATTTTATGCTAAAATTGGGCTCTATGCATTTTCTCACGACGCGAACAGTTGGAGGCGACTGGGTTTTTGATTAAATTTCATAGCGTGAAATAGAAAATATTTAGGGACCGTCCATAATCGTTGATTTTTACGAAATCTTCGAGTCTTGGATGTTTCTGCTGTTTTCGCTTAGGCCTGCCTTGCGGACACCTTGGCGGAAGGGCGCGAAAACGTGTTCTATCCGTCCTCTAAAATTTTAACATCCTAAATTAATGACGTCATTAAAAAAAAGCAGTTTCGAGGAAAATGTCTCGCAGCCAAAATGGCAAAATCCGGTTTCCAACCACGATCGAAATAATAAAAATAAATCTTTCGTTGTATTTTTTTGTTTTTATCTCGCTTCTGGCAATGAATTTTTTTAAAAAACTGTAAATAATCTTTATCCATACATAATTTCGATTAAAATATTATTTAATGCATTGTGTGCAGTCATTGAAAAGGTCTTTTGGTTGTAAAGCGTACCTGTATATTATTATTTTATGTATATTTTACACAAAAATTCCTATTTTTCTTATATTTTGACACTTGAAACAAAATAATCTTGGATAATAACCAAATAAGCTTGGAGGAAGAATAGAGAATTTCAACCAAATAAGCCTCCAAGCTTATTTGGTTGGTTTTCGAACAAAATTTGATTTGTGTTGGTATTTGCACTGTAAAAATGCAAAGAAATGTTGAAATTCCTTTTTCCTTCTTTGCCCAATTTCCATATTTGCCTCAGTTTTTTTAACCTTCGAAGAAGTTCTTTGTTTTTGTTTTTCCAGCACGTTTATGGGACATAAAGATTTTTTCAAAAAGTATTTAGGTAAAAAAAACTGGCCTGCGGTTGCACCAATTGGAATTTTAATCGGCCTTTAAGCTTAACCGTCAGGATTAATGTAAGAGATTAATCTTCCCTATCGATGGTGCGGTTAATTGGGGGATTTTAAAAAAAACTAATCGTTTTGCCTGCGCTGTTTCACAACGCTCTTACCTTGGCCTAGATAAACAGCAAACCTGGGTTACTGCCATTAGCGCTGCTGTTAGCCACCAGGGGGTCAAGGCGAGACAATTGACGGAGATGACTCTAGGAAGAAAATTCTGCTAATTTTCCCACGAAAATTACCAGCATTTTTTTCGTGTTTTTAATCAGCCTCTAACCAATGTGAAATGGCGCTGAATATAACGCATTGCTCTTGTCTTCGGGTCATTGAAGTCCTTGAAGAGTGGATGATTTTTCATTGCACAGGAAGTCTTTTAAAGTCCGTGAAAAACCGTTGATTCTTCATTGCCCAAAAGGTCACCAAAAGTCTTTGAAAAGTGGTTGTTTCTTTGCCGTACATGTCATCAAAATTACTTAAAAAGCCGAAAGTCCGGATAGTGAAATGTCTGTTATGTCACAGTTGTTTAATGCTTACTCTTTTCTCGACTTTTTTTTCCAGGCGTCGACCATCGACGGTCGTCGCAAGGGCGCCTGCCTCTTCTGCCACGAGTACTTCATGGACCTTTACCTGCTGGCCGAGCTGAAGACCATCTCGCTGAAGGTGACCACGGTGGACATGCTCAAACCACCGCCCGACTTCAGGAGCAACTTCGAGGCCGCCCAACCGCCCATCCTCATCGACAACGGCATGGCCATCCTGGAGAACGAGAAGATCGAACGGCACATCATGAAGAGCGTCCCCGGAGGACACAACCTCTTCGTGCAGGACAAGGAGGTGGCCACCAAGATAGAAAACATCTACAGCGTGAGTTGCTTCTACAGGACAGAACTGCTCTGTTATCTAGGGTTACTATTCAGTGTCTTGAAAGGGGAGGACGTGTCTTCCTTTTCAAATTAAAATAACATGTCCTCCTTCTTTTAATGTCATGCATCTGGTAACCCCTACCTTTATCGCATTTTTTATCCTGAAACCCTTCAATGTCTCACGTGTGCTTGTTTTCTCCTCGCTTTCTGTAGAAATTCAAGCTGATGCTGACCAAGAGAGACGAGGTGTCCAAGAACAACCTGATGACCAACCTGAAGAAGATCGACGAGCACCTGGGCAACAAGGGGATGCGCTTCTTGACCGGGGACGAGATGTGCTGCTTCGATTGCGAGCTCATGCCAAGGCTTCAGCACATCAGAGTCGCGGGTGAGTTGATGGCGAATGGTACGCAAGTTGGTAGAATCTTTCATCCCAATCCACATATGGAAATCCGAACAAGCGATACATTGTTCAAAAAAATGAGCCATTCCGATTTAAAATTGGATTTCTACTTGCCAAAAAAAATGCTTTGTTTTTAATACCTTTAGGTGGGCCGGTTTCAGTCACCTCCGTGTTTAATGAGAGCAAACTGTGCTTTTTTTTCTGACACCTTGCTCCTTCCCGTTGCCACTTATCCCATTGTCTTCGACTTTCCAATGAACAATGAAATTTAAATTCTGATATTTTTGCCCGTTTTTTTCCGATAAATTATGCATGCGTCTTCAGCCTTAGACAAACGCCGTGGCATCACGCTGGAGGACGAGCAGTTGAATTCATTAAAAAAATATAAGCAAACTTGCATAACGGGATTACGTTTTTTTATTTGTAAAAACTAACCTTGGCATATCATCAGTGATACTGATTTCTAAACATTTAACAAGGATTTAGACTGGTAAATCTAGCATCTCTAGTTGCAAGTATCTGTTCTCGTTACCATCATGTTTGATTATCGGTGATTTTTGGTTTTATCTCAAGTTGCATGGTTCGAGTATCGGCTGTATCGTAGCTCATCGTGAATTTGTGATGCTCGATCGCTGATTTTTGTTTATTCCTTTTTCTGTTCTCAGGCAAGTACTTCTGCGACTTCGAAATCCCTGCTGACCTGTCCAACCTGTGGGGCTACATGCGCCACATGTACCAGCTGGACGCATTCACGCAGAGCTGTCCGGCCGACCAGGACATCATCAACCACTACAAACTGCAGCAGGGAACCAAGATGAAGAAACACGAGGAGCTGGAGACGCCCACGTTCACCGCGTCCATTCCACCGTCCGTCGCCGACAACCAATAAAAGCCACTCCCGGTTGTTTGACGGATCCTCCCTCCCATCCTCCATCCCTCTCGTCTTTGGACCCGAGAACGTGATCAGGTCCCTTAATCGTCCTGTTCTTGATCGTTAGGCCACTCGGAGACGCAGGGATCTGGGGCGAAGGAAACCGGTTTGTCTTTTTTTTTAGAGGCTTACCCCCATTTTGGCTACTCGGTGGAGTTAACCCGATATTGCCATCCATAATGAATGCCAAGGATACGTGGAGTTAGTCCATCCTGATCTTGATTTCATCCATGAGACATGTTCTTAAACATCGGGTTAACTCCATTGCGTCCCGATCTTGATTTGAGAAGAGCAACCCCTGAAGATTAGTCTCTGTGCCAAAATCTCGAAGGCGTTGCTAAATAATCAAATTTTGTCTTGTTGAAGATGTCAATGTGCACGATGTGGGGACTTAATATTGTCGAAATTTCGTCCATTGCGTTCATGGTGCTAAATTTATCATTCCCCATGCAGAATCGCTAGTCCGTTGCAGAAGTTCACTTTTCTGATCGTTAAAATACGGTTCTGTTATTTCGTATGAAAGATAAACTTAGAAATAATGCACCTACTTGATGTTTCATAAATTAAGGAACGTTTTCGTTTTGAAATATTGATAATATCAATATTTGGTAGCGGACTACAAGTTTTGCATGGAGGGGGGGGGATGGAATAAATCTAGCATTGACCATTAACCATGTTAACTTTGTTGATGGAAACCACTTGCCTTCATGGGAAAAACGTTATTCGTAAGTTTGCCATTTGGTTAGAACAGCCAGGGTGAATTTAAGTTTGGAAATGATCAGAAAAAGGGGATCTGAAATTACAATTTACCTAGCAAGGTGTGCATCGCTTTGGGGTAAACTGCAATTTCACATCCCCTTTTGCTTGCCATTTTCAAATTTTATGAAATTCATAATTTGCCAAACTAGCGTATCCTTAAATTACAGGAAAATTAATCAGGATGTTTACGTATTATAGACAACTGCATTGTGTACGCAATAAATTTAGCATCCTTTCAGGAACTTGGCTTTAGGGGAGTAAGGGTAGTGTGCACACCCCATAAGTCCCAGGTGCACTGCTGTTCATGGTGGTCAAACATCCAACGGTTCCACTCTTGACCAATGCGATGACGCGAGTGCCTCTCGAAAAATCCTTCGAATCGCTGCCCTCACATCCCTGCGTTTCTCGAAATCGCCTATTGTACCTATTGTCCGGAAGAAAACTCGGACTCTCGAATGTTCTATCGTAACCCAGCATCCGAGTCGTAGTTTTTCTTGCGTGTGCGATATGAGCTAGCTCACTTCTGCCTACTTAAATAAAAGACTCTTACCGCCGGTCGAAATCTTCGATCGAGGGATATAACCGCCATTCCAGCATCGACCGCGTCCAGATTTCAGAAGTCTTTTTTTTTTGTTTTTTCGTGTTTTTATTTTTTGCTCGTGAATAGAAAGAGAGAGCCTGTGCCACTATCCGTAATAACTTAACTCTTAAGTGTCGTCTTAGGAAGCATCGTCTCGGACCGCGCTCCTTACTCGAGCATTTCCAGCAGTCGATGCTGCTTCGGGAGATTTCATCGCCTGATCATCTTTCCTGCAGCGCTTTTTAATCCATTTTAGCAGACGCCGAGAAGTTTTATTTAACTTTCTTCGTTTCACTTCTTTTCTATTCCTTCCCGGAAAGTGCGTTTAGCATTCCCACATGGTGTCCGGAATTTCGATTCCCGAAGATCCGCTCGGCTTGGAAAAAGCAAGCCGGGTTCATAGCCCCCCAGATGCTCGATAATTTACTTTCAGTTTTTCGCTGCAACGACCAAAACGCTAAGTGATTTTAAACCTCGAAAAAAGAAACGAGTCCGAACTTGCCGCGGCTCAACATGTTTTGGGCCGTTCGGCACGAGAGAGCCGCAATGCCAGCCATAATTTCTGAACCCTGGCTTCGGGCTCGTTCGTTACCCTTATTTTTGTTTATATGTACGACGTAACGAGCGTATGCGTATTTATTTTATAGCGTTTGATTAGTTTTTAATCCCTCGTCCGCTTAATTTTCTCTTCCGCAGATACATGTATATCGATTCTCGTGAATTGAGCGCCATCAAGTGTCCTTAGGTACGAAATTCTAACGCCATGTGCTTGGATGCGCATTGTAAACACAGTGTATTTAGCCAAACTTGCTGTAGAAATTATGTTGATAAATAAGACATTATTGAAATTTAACTTTTTGTCCAATTGGTGGAAAACTTGGGGGCTGTGTTTGTTTAGGTGGCGTTGCATGCCCGGAAGTGACGTCGGAAGTCCACAATGCACCTCCCTGAAGTGTTAAACTGAGTGTACCATTTTTCAATTGGTGGGAAATTTGATGTGAGCAGGACATTATTTTCGTGATTACTTTGAATTTTGGTGAGATTTGTTAATTCGTCCTTCGGTAAGAATTGAACATGAATGTTGAAAAGGTTTTTTTTTGAAGGAATTTTTGTTTAATTTTATTAAGTCTATTTCCAAAGTCATTGATACAAAACCTGGTTATGCAAACACTTTCAATAATTCGCAAAATTTTATGCTTATTCTCAGTAACCATGATTTCATCGCTTAATCTAGATTATTATTTGGGTGTGTAGAAAACTGGGTGAAGTTCTGCCAGAAGAGTATTATACTGATTATTTTTATTTTGTGAGATTTTAAATGGAAAAAGTTAAAGAAATCGGATAGTATTTAACAAAATATTTTAAGGATATATATATATATGCCGGAAATGTCATGAATTGGGAATTTGAGTATATTGTGTGGAACATCTGAAATCATATTGTATGCAATGTATTTGAAAATGACATATATGTTTAATTATTATTAAAATAATACAATAGT
>JAQIXS010004379.1:0-15290 GCA_034700785.1 Rossiulus vilnensis
CCCCCCCCGGAAATTTGAATCTAAGAACATTTTTTTTCACATTTATGGATAATATCGAAAGGAAAACAACACTTTAATACATGTAGATGAAAACGACATGTACACTGCTAGTTTGAGTTTGCGTCAATGAGCAATAACTTCCAGTTTAAACTTCGCATTATAATACTGTCGTTTTTCCCACCGTTCTTATGAAAAATGTTCAAAAAATGACTGTTACATACTTTACGATCCCTCCCCAAAACACGAATGCATTTTGCCTTGCATCTGATTTTTAAGATGCACCCCAATTTTTATCGTATTTTTTTGATAAAAAAGTGTCTTATATTTGAGTAAATATGGTAATTGTAGTTAAGCAAATGTAAGGGAAATACTGATAATGATACTTTGGGGTCCGTATACGGTCCTCAGCGTTAAATAACTGTACCGTAAGCAATTGTGTATTTCATTTGGAATATTAACTAGGGTTTTTCAACCCGTGGTACCATTTCAATTTGAATTGATTAACTTCTCAATAATTCAATTTTTTTTTTAAATTTACATTCGTGTGGTGGCATGCAATGCTGTCCTCAGTGGTCACTAGCAGCGCATGACGAGAAAGCGTGATGAAAGGTAGAGGTAATAAAGATGAAGGATGATTGAGGTCCTCGTACCACCGTCTTCGGTGACCAGGTGGCCGTTGTCCAGCAAGGGCCCTAGCATCACCACCACCGGGGCTGGTGGATCAACGGGTGGGTGTAGGTGGGCATCCCGTTCATGCTCACCGTGCTCAGGCTCATGGGGCTGCTGACCATGCAGGCGCTGGCCAGACACGCTCCCATGCTGGTCAGTCCACCGGGCATGCCGGAAAGCTCCGACATGTTCAAACCGTTCAGAGCGTTCAGGTTGTTGACGCATCCTCCGCCCACCGTCCCGTGCATGACGGCCGCCGCGGCCGCTGCTGCGGCAGCCGCCGAAGCCGAACTTCCGTCCTGTCCCTTGAGTCCGTGCAGACCGGAAGCGGAGGACAATCCGCCAGGCTGGCAGGGCTTGCCGTCCCTGACCAGCACGGGAACGGCCACCCTCCTAGGCGAGGGCAACGGGTTCACGTCCAGTCCCTTCTCCTGCCTCGCCCGCTTGGTCTTGTAGCGGTGGTTCTGGAACCAGATCTTGACCTGGGTGGGGGTCAGGCGGATGATGCTGGCCAGGTGCTCCCGCTCCGGGGCTGACAGGTAGCGCTGCTGGCGGAAGCGTCGTTCCAGTTCGTACGTTTGGGCCTTGGAGAAGAGGACCCTCCTCTTGCGCTTCTTGGGCGGGTCTCCCGAAAGGCTCCCTGGGTCGGCCCCGGAGTGCCTGTCTTCCTTCGACCCGTCCTTGGGCCGGCACTGATCCGGGTCGGGGCTGGACACTGACAATAGCCGCGGGCTGTCCATCCCCTCGGCCGTGGTGTCCACGCTCAGCGGCGAGGACTGGCCGAGGCTGGGCGAGCCTGGGTCGGACAGAGGTGTCGGCGCCAGGGATGTGGTGTCCGGGCTCAGCTGGCCCCCGTGCGATAGCTGGCTGGACATTGTGTCCGAGGAAACGTGACTGGACACTAGGGGAAAAAAATATTGCTAATTCGAATCAAGTCTAAATGTAGCAAAGATTGATAGCATTTTTGGTCGTAATTGGTGAGGCCGGGTGGAAACATTCAATATGCGCTATATGGGCACGAATGACATATTAGATACATGGTTACACTAGAAATTGGCCGTAAATGGTTCTATTTACCATATTCTGTTTATATAAGTCCATAAAATCCACACATGTCCATACATCTCCGTCTTGTCATTTTAGATTCTTATATTAGACCATATATGTAACAGGGCCATACATATCTCCACGACCATATCTCGAAAATATGCTACAATAACTTTATTAAAGTTAAACTTTATTTATAGGCTATTTATAAGTAATCATTTTTTTAAGAAAAGTCAGCAGTAGGCCTACTGAGATTGTATTTAGTAAGAAATTGAAGACATACATTATACAAGTATGGCCAAGTATGCAGCCATATATGGCTCTTACACTCGGTAGTACAAAGGAATGTTTTACATTACATTTTATTTAACGCTTAAACAAGTAAATATAAACTTTTAAAGAATGCATGATGATGTCTTCTTTGACGTTTAATGGAATTTAAAGTTGGAGAAGCCTGTAGTGCAAAATACTTTTCTCTTACCTTAACTTTAGGTGCATTGTATAACGAAAGCACTTGGGATCAATTCAAAATGTTGACATTAAAGTTTGGTTAATTTTTAAATCATTTTTCTCCATAGCCTCGTTAATTTTTGGTATCATTCGCAATTTTTCAACGTAAGTTAGTTACAAGAAAATAAGTCGATTTAGCTGAAGCTATTATTGTGCAAAATGAGTATAAATCTAATATAAAAATAATCTTCACTCCTTTCAAAGTACTGATTTATGCATGACTCCATTTGGGAAATTATCATGCATTAGAAAAATTAATGTACTTAATTCTTTCACCAATTAGAAAAATTATGAATACGTATACTGGGAATTCTATTATACCGAATACCATAACGTGCAAATTATTCTGCGATATACCTTGTCACGTTTTTACTTTTATAAATTTAATTTTTCTATCGACTACTAAAATATACGATTAAAAAAGAAATGGTCTTTCCTCTAAATTTGCGAAATTTACCTGAATTTCTAGTATTTACAAATTCATGCTGCTCAATCCACATTTTTTAATCACGCGAGTGGTTAAAGGTCTTACACGCATCAGCCATGTGAGTTTGATCTATAATGTATTGCACTCTTTTTTTAAATACAATGAAAATGAGGATTATAACCTAAATGTGTCATCCAATATGTTATCCTATGTTTACATATACATGCATAAGGTTTTTATTTTTTAAGGAGAAAAAGGCCGAATTACACTCGGATAAAGGTTAGTGAAAAAATTGCACTTAACAATAATAAGTTGTATACGCAAGTCTCTTAAAATGGTTAGTTATCTTTTGTGGGAAAGTAATTTTAAAATGCTGTCATTTGTGCAAGATATCATTAACAAACACGATGTTTGAGAAAGTAAAGATTTTATTAATGAATTTATACGAATTAAAGGAAACGTATATAAATCGATCACGTGGAACATGCCTCATTTTTAAATAATGTGCCCTGCATTATATGTCCATTAGTATGTATGCCAGATCACTGGACGGACATTTTGCTAAATAAAAATAACTATTTAAAATAAAGGAATGAAGGAAGGAGTGTTTTAACTGAACACCTGTTTGACATACGATATAGAATTAATTGCATTATGTTTGCATTTGTTAAAATGTTTTAATTGTTTTAATTATGCACTGATATTATATATATGCACGGGGTATTATATTCCAGATGCATAACATCCAAATCTGCAACAGAATTGAGTCTTTTCGGTAATATGATAATATACATATTTATTTTGTTTTCTAATCCGAAACTATGTGATTGGTGATATCGATTTGGCTACATTACATTCTATCAGTGGTGTATCCTTTAAATGAATGATGTCCATTCATAGGCCTATGTAATTCTTTACGCATTCACTCAAATGAAGCGTCATGGAGAAGAAGGGGGTCGATTGAAAGAGATGACTTACAAATGTGATAAGAAAATCAGGGAAAGATGAGTAATTTTGAATAATAAGGTGTGGTATTTCAATATTATGATTTAATCTTTTCATCTGATGAAATCAATTTCTGTGCACTGTATTTCTCTTAGAAAAAATAAACTTAAATAGAAAAAAAACGCTGTAACTGTCAAGCCTTATCATTTGTTTCATTTTGTAAAAATGTTCATTTAAAGTTCCAAATGTCCAATATCAAATGAATAAAATTAAATGTAAAAAGATATGTACTTTTGGTCAAGTTAAATATACTGTTTGAATAATATTAATTAATGTCTTTGTAAATTATTACATGAGAGCATCTAATACAAGGGGGGAAATCAACGGTTTTTCGGTTTTAAGACTTTATTGGCTTTTTCGCGCCCGAATCATTATAGGGGATATGATAGACACCTGTTGATTTCTTGCATGCATGTAAGATCCTTAAAAGATGATACTTTTCCATGGTCCATGTATCTCCAATTCATATCACCAGTCCGTTTTAAAATAGCCTATTTGTGCACGGTTATATCGTGCACTCAACAAATTTTCAATTAACATTTATAATTAGCAACACTCTGTATTAATTGCATGATATAGCGATTTGTTGTGGATGATGGTTCTATATTTACGTTTTTATTATTACGATTATAATTTTGTTCAAATTTAATTGGGTTAAACATCCCTGTAGAGTATATAAAATGCCTGCTGTTAAACATTTATTACACAAACAACCGTAAAGGTAAACGACCCCTTATGGACATTTTATATCATGCAATATGACGCCAGCGTGTTGCCGATAATTGTTTTTTGAATTCATTTTTGGGTTAATTAAGTATGCGGAATACGATGCATCATGACTATATACATACGGTTATAAGTCACCGCACGCATACTTAAAGCATGAACATTTAAAAGCCATCGAAATTAACACATCCATGTCATGACATCTTAGCAAAATTAGTACGAATTCTTTTTAAGTTAGTAAATATGCTATATTACACATTTTTGTAGCAATTTTAGCTATTTTTATTTATTTACTTTTTTGCATGGGGAATTAAGTAATCGCTATGAAGTTCGGATACATGCGATGTAATTTTATGACGGATTAAAATGTTTACAGATTTAGCTGGAGTTCTTTTTGCTCCAGTTTTGTCAGATATCAATTAAGGAAATATTTTCCTTCGAATTGAGGCGTGTTCTGTTTCTTTATGCCCTTTCAAATGGGACATGCATGGTTTTATGATACACGTACGAGTATCATTCATGGTTAAAATACGTTTAATTCAAATATATTGCACACTATAGGAAAATGTTTAATTTGAATGACATTTCAATCTTTATGCGTGAGTAACATTTAAAACTAAATTTTTTGAAAAGGCAGTTTATTGCGCTATATATAAGATGCGAAATTCTTCGTGTGTTTTGCACCATGTTCAGATAATCAGATTTGAGCTTGATAAACTTTTTAATGCAATTTAATTGCAAATAGTCCGCTCAACAATAAAATGTGAATGTTGTTATAGTTTGCAATGCAATCGGCCGATATTTTTGGGAAAAAAATATGTAAACTCACGGGAATACTGCAGGGCTTCTGGTAGGGCAGCGGCTTGGATCCACCTGGTGTAAGGGTTATCGGCACCCAAACCCCCGGCATAGAAGCCGGCTGGGGTGGAGGCGGTGGTTGGGAAGATGACCCCTCCGCCCGCACCACTGTTACCTCCGCTAAAATCCAAGGGGTTAACGTTGCTGTTGTGGAGGGGGTGGGAGTGCCCCTGGATAGTGGCAGGGTGACCTTGGCCTTGTATTGGTAGGGCTACGGGTGAAGGGGCGCCGCAGTCTGGGGCTTTGGGATCTTGCAAGTCCAAGATGTCTTTGACCGAAAAACTGCTCGTTTTTTGGCCACCGAGGGACATTTTCATATCCATTAGCCTGGAAAGAAAAACAAATATCTCGTTATTGTAAACAATTAATTGAGTTTATACTTTCATGGGTGGAGGCGTTCATAACTATATGCCCCCTTGCAATGGTTACAAAGCATTTATGGCATTGATTTTTAGAAGTTTAATTTACCTATGGAAAATCTAGATTTAATCCAAAGACTGCAAAACCGCAAACGTTTTTGTAAAAGTTACAAGTTGAAATTTTTAGGTCAATTTAAAAAATAATTTTAAAGTATTTAGAATCAAACTTGGAATTTCGTACGTCCTTAATTTAAAGTTTCATGTATGCTTATTAAAAAACAGCAAAAATTTGAAATAACTGTCGCAAATATTTTCAATTATTGCATAAATCTATCGTTGAAATTCTGATAATTACTACTGCGGAAATGTACATGCATTTAAATATTGTATTTATAAACGGTTGTGATGATTACGACCCAAGCCATGTACATTCCCATTCTTAAAAATAACTTAGAATATATTTGGGATAGTTCACATGTACTGTTTTTTTTTCGAAAATTAGTCCAAAATGTTTTCGAAATGTTTTTCTTGCATATATCCAGTTTAGCGCAACATGTGTTACCGGACTTTTATAAAATAAAAATGATAGACGCTGAATAAGCAACATCGCATAACCATACGTTGGTCTTTTCTGAAAGAAAGAAAAAACATGTTTTGCTGAGCTTTGCAAATTTTGTACAACAGGGTGTCTGAAAACGAATATGTATGTATGCGTGTATATGCACGCATAACAATTTGTTCTTTTTTAGCGAAAATTGAATACACAGTAATGTGTTCAAAACCTTCCAAAAAAATATATTCAAGGAACTTTTTACTTCATCCCAAATGCAGTACATTTTACAGTTTATGCATGCCATGCAGAAAAAGTTTTATATTTGATATATTCTGTTAAGTGTACATGTATTTGAGGATCTTGATTTTATTATATCTCATTCATTACTTTAATTAATATACGTGTATTAATTTGACATTTCTATTTGAAAGACGAAAGCCTAAATATGCATGCAAACACGCTGTTTCAATGATTCAAACACCATAATAATGTTCGTAATAATGTTATTGGCATGATTTGATGCGGAAGACTGAATAGTTTTTTTAAAAAAATGTCAAATTGCTTTCATACTGGAATCAAAATGCTTAGCCTATAGTATACTAATCCTAAAAGACATCATAACGTGTTCTATATTTTCGTAAGGAAATACGATGAATGGTGATGATGTAATCTCCCCATGTTAAAACGATGTTGAGGCATGTGAAATATCGAGATTGAACATTTTTGCACCAATGCATGGTGCCCCTGAAGATATATACATGTACATGTATATGAGACATGTGAATGGCATGACAATATTTGTGTAAAATATTTACTTTTATATTCACAGGGTTGTGCATCTATCCCGTATTCCAGGCATGTTTATCATCATCATACATGTATATACCTATAATAATTTTTAATGTGTACTTTTATGAGGACGTGCACATTTGGTTACAGAAATAACTTAAAATTGCTACGCAGTCAGTTTGCAGGAATGATAAACTTCAATGCATGTTTCCCTCACAGCTATGCACGACAAGATATGATACGGCCTTGCATACAGTGACATCTCATATATAGACTGAATCACGAGGAGATAAGATTCATAGACACTGTATAACGTCGTTACGAGAGCAGGGTTGAGTTTAGTTATCAACAATCATGGAATCCATGCATTGCATACACTCCGAAAAACTAAATGATTACCGCACTACTTCTAGACGCATCTGCAGAAATATCATTTTCGGTTTGCAAATGAAATGCGTAAAATCTGTTTGAAAAGCGCAACTGATGAGACTAAGCAAGCACTATTCAGCGACCTCGTACGCACATCCAATGATAATTAGACGTGATCTCAGATGTGGAATCATTCGCATCGTGTTCGCATCATTCGCAATTCTTTTAAGACTTTAGAAATGACAATATGAGTTCCGAGACATAACATGCCCCAAAACAAGCAGGGTGTGCCGAACAGCAGCACAACTAAAAAGAACGTACTAAGTAGCGCTTAACACTTACATTACACCAACTGTCCATAGAGGCCGGCCTTTGGACCAAGGACCAGGACGATGCAAAAGAGCAAGATTCTCCAACTTGGCCGTGCCGGAAACCGACGGCAGACCGCACTCGCCGGAGCCCTCAATTCTAGCAATCCGGAAATCCCGCCTTATGGAAGCCTGTCGACCTTCCGCACTCGACCCGGGTCACGCTTGTCGGCGACCGGAAATCCAGGAAGGCACTCTTGCCTAGTGGTCTTCTTGCGCACGGGGCAACGTGGACATGGTTCTGGAGAATCGCGACAATCCGGCAAAATCCCTCGGCAGGTTGCGGGGGTGGGCAGCTAGCAAAATGGCCGACTGTCTCGGGTTGCGGATAAGCACCCTAGAGAAAACCCTCGGGGTTAAGACCAGTTAACGGGCCGTTAACGTTCGAAAGTAGCTCCTCGGCATGCCAACATTCGAGTATCCACGCAGCGGCCATGCTAATGTCGGCCTGAAAGAACTCCCGCCCACACGCGCAGGCCACGCCCCCTGGCGCTGGCATTGGAACGCCAGGACGATCAATGAATCGCTCCAGCGGTCTGCCCATTGGGTCGGTGGATCGGATCAATGGAACGAAACGCCTTCCTCCCAATTCCATAGCCTGGCGCTAATAGGAGGTGGGAGCCCATAGGGCCCTGTGGGCAACAAAAGGCACCAGTTGTGCAGATGGTGGAGGGCTAGACCACCGACAAAACGGGACAAATAATTAAAGCTCTCGCTCTCGCTTTAAGCTCCCTCATAAAACGGATGCGTGTAAAAAATAATGATATATGGGATGCGAGAGTGGTAATAGTGGTAAGGGGAACGGATTAAGGAGGAGAGGGGATTTGGAGCGAGAAGGGCTCTTCAAGTCTCGCACTTGGAGGGTCATTGGTTTGACAGCGGTTTACAAGCACTCTCAGGAGCTGGTCCTCCAGTTTAGGGGTTTGGCCCAAGCCGCCAGAATGCCAAATTAAGTTCAGAGGTGCTTCGCTGCACCACGGCGATATCATGGGCTCGTGGTGGTGCTTTTTTTTCTAGTTTGCATAGGCCTATGTAAAAGATCTCTTGAATTTCGCAGTTTGGTAAGCGTTATTCCAAGCAATGGCCGGTCACAGTTTGGGTTCTGTTTGAAAGGCATTTGAATGAAATGGTTTAAAAAGAAAATTTGCAACAACCGTTTTTTGTGACATTTATTTTTGCGCAATATTTTCACTGCTTGAAGCATATCCTGCACCAATGATGCAAAACAAATACTTATTATGATTGCTAAATTTATTTTCAGGTTATTTGTTTATTTTAGGTTGTACAACAGGATTTTAGCTTTGGTTTATAATTTCAAAATGCCCCGTTTAGTTGTAAAAAGATTTAAGAAATTGGGGGAAAACGTTAAGCGACAGCCTAAAATGGGACTTCCTACCATAACGTCCTTGCATTACGGGTTACATAACGTTTTTTTTTCAATTTCCTATTTTCTTTTGTAAATAAACGGTACATTTTGATATTATAGACCAAAGTTGAAATCCTAGTTAATAACCAGCCAATTGTGCGTAAATTTAGGAATAAGTATTTGAAGCAAACATGTAGAGCAATTGTTTTCATGGTTGGTAGGCCTATGCTTTTGGTTTTGCCTTAAAACATTTTCGGTATTTCAGTTCCGTCGCCTTCAATATACTGTTGATTACAAGATAACTTCCATAAAGGGTCATGTAATGCAAAACAATTTAGAATTTTCAAAATGTGCTAAAGTGTCATAGTTTTTCGTTTTTGTTCGGAAAAATTAATATGAACATATTTTTATTCTCTACTGTATATGGTGCAGCGTGTTGAAAACGTTCACATTGTGTAACATGCACATGTACACATAGTCCTGCGTTATCGTACATTTCCTATTACTTTAATAACAGTAAATTTTAGTACATGTGCGCGCTGAACTATATTAAGAGTTGATATATTTACGAACGTGTGAACAAAGTACATGTAAGTGCTGACTTGCAGCTGTGAATCATCTTGAAGTTATTGTTTGCGGAAACATTATATCTTTAAATATGGCTAGAGAATTGGGCCCGATCCCCAGTATGTATATTCCTAAATTAATGAGTTTAGGAATGAAGCGTCCACCCCCAAATAATATATTATACAATGTATGTGTGCAGGATCCTCACCCTGTACCTTCGGCGCAAAATAATAAGAATCCAATAATTCAGAGAATTCTCCCAACGTACACTTCACCACCTACTCAATCTGTAAATTTACTTGACCATAATATTAATATTAAACAAAAACACAATAATAACACACAACCAACTCGGATTCAACCCCCAAGACATGCAAAAAGAAATACCCAATAAAGGTTAAAAATTTGCCGCTCAGGAATATGTTAATTAAGTTGCATGAGATTAAGTAATTTGCGAAAGCAAGGTCAATCAGGTGATTAGACTTAAGAACGCCACCTAGTAAAGAATGTTTTGTCTTGATAATATGGCGACGATGAGTGGAAGACGTATTTTCACTCGGAAGAAAGGGCAAGAAAAAAAAGAGCTTTTTTATCCGTATAAATATGAATAATAGTTTTAAATGAGTGAAGAACAATGATTGATTAACGTTATCGGTATGTTTGCATTATATTTCTATATATTATATTTGTTTATCGGTTTTATCTAATTTTAAATGTGCATAGAAGGAGTGTGAACAAAGGATTATAGTTGTAGACATATTATAGGTGTTTAATGTATAATAACATGGAAACAAATAGTTTATGATGATTGTATAAGTAACTTTGTGGATTATCATTGGAAGATTGTTAGTCCGCACTTGTTTTTACAATTTTTATTGCATTGTGTAAATGTTATTGTTCTCAATTTTGGACTCTTGTACCATCCTTCACAGATGCCTGAGGATGGGTAAAATAAATACCCGAAACGTCGCGTTTTTAAAATAATGATGTTTGGCTGTCGTTTCCCTGGCTTTTTTCATCTTAAACTTCCAGCCACATGATGCAAAGGTCAGACTTTGAAGAAATCCACGTGACGTTATAGTTTTGTTAGAACCATGTTATCGTTTATTGCTGAATTACAAATTAACCGAAGCTGATCAGGTCAGATTAGAAGCTGCAATCGCTGATAATTATTATTTGTAAAAAATGTGTTTACCCTTTAATAGCAGTTACGATTAATAAAATTGCCTGCCATTTTTAATTCCTTCCCTATTTCTTGCCAAATGTGATCCCGGATAAACTTAATATTTTCGTACGTTTTCAATGAACAATTCCGCAATTTTGTCCAACTCACGCTATCACATGGTATTTGTGGAAAAACAGAAAATGTGTGAACGTGAAGCCGTATGGTGCCACTTGATTTCACGTGAATACTGTGCGTGATTATACATCCACAACCATCTACAAACATACAAATGCACGGAAAACATTACAGTGGAAGCTCGATTATCCGAGGAAATCTGGAATCGAATTTCTCGGATAAATGAAAGCGTAGTTAAAAATAGGTAAAACTATAGGTTATAATAGGTAGCTTATAAACGAGCGAAAACGGCAAGACAAAGTTATTTCGTTTGAAAATAACTTATTGGCAACTCGCTTTTAATCAGTTTTAATCAGATTTTAAAGCTTTTCCAAGGTTTATCTGTTCGGGACATCGGTTAGTCCGAGTACCTATCTGAGGTTACTTTGCCTCGGTTAATCTGAATATCGGATTAGCGGTCCTCGGATAATCTAGCTTCCACTGCATTTGGGTTTCACGTAATGTCATGTGAAATCACGTGACTTCATAATTGTGCGCTTCCACCTTTAGTATATCTGCCACTAATAATTTCAGCCCATGCTGAAAAGTATTGGTTGATACCGTCTATTACAGTAAGACTTATATCCATCACTTGGGATGGCATCCACTAGAAATCGAGTGTTTACACTCAATCCACTATAGGTGTCAGCGGAGGTCGACACGAGGTCAACACACCTTGCTTTCACGCGGACATTAATTTGTGAAGACACTGATGTGAGGTATTTTTTCGAGTGGGTGGGTGATTTTCTGCAAGTGGTTTCTTCTTCAGGCATGATGGGAGCCTTCATTATTGTTTATAAGCTGGTTGTATTGACACACACACTGGCCTAGCCCGTCATATTAAAGCTTGGGATGAAATATTCCCTCTTCCGAGCCGCACTCAACTCGACTTCATATACAAGTTGTAGGCAAAGCTGATATGTTTGCGCGCAAACTTTGATGAATAATATGAGGAAGGGTCTCCCGTTTTTGGCTTTCCGATTTTCAGCTGCCGTTTCGAGGCTCCTATGTTTGCTTTTCCCATGTATTTGAAAAGAAGGTGGGCTAGTTCGATGGCGCACAATGCACGTGGATGGCAAAAGTCTCTTCTGGATAGACAAGAATACTCCAGCAAGATGGCCTGCGTGTGGACGTCATTAAAGCCATTTGTGGAAAGGTCTAGTCATTTAGACAAACAGGGGTTCGGTGGAAGAAGCCAATGTTCGTAGGCCATTGACGACCCCAGGGCGAAATATATCAAAATGATATGAAAAGCTTGCATGGGACAATTGCATGCGGACAGACTGCCAGTCACGTTGATGTTCGTTTCAAGTTTATCAAATATAACGACATTGCTACTTAAAGTTACCGTGATTTTCAGTTCTGGGTGCAAATCGGGTTCTGCAATAAGGGTGCCAAGGAGTTTCCATATATCGTAGGATCAAAATGAACGTCAACAATTTTTCAGATGGAAACAGTTAAGGCATGGAACTGCCTGATAGTAGTCCATTGAAGCAGTTTATGATGCAGAAATATTAATTCAATTCTTGTTGTTAAAGCAAAGGAACGTTCAGTTAATTGTATGCTGTAGAAGCTCGGTTATCCGAGACAGTCGGAACCGTGACTATCTCGGATAATCGAATTCCTCTTATAATCAAATCTATAGCTAAAAAATAGGTGCAACTGTATTTTGTACAGTGAAAGCTTTTTAATACATGTACACATACGGAATTTGTAAAATCGAAAATTACTTGTTAAAAACGCGATTTTAATGTTTATCTTCTCCAGGCCTCGTTTAATCCGAGTGCTTATCCGAAGCTGCTTCACTTCGGTTAAGCCGAATATCGGATAACCGGTTCTCGGATAATTTAGCTTCCACTTTGCATGATTATATTCACTTAAAATTGGGAGAAATTATATATTTATAGGTACTGTAGAAAAAAAACAATTAACAATTAACGAAAATTGACTATGCAATTGCCTATACAGTACATGTATAAAGCTGGATACTTGTGAAATCTGAAGTTTAAAATTTGATTAATCTGTTAATGTCTCAAAAATGGTAAACATTAAGAATGAAATGTCAAATAAACATTAAAATTTGGATTACTTTTGCTTTCATTCTGCTTATTTTGTGTTTGTTTTATTAGGAGGCTAATAACAGCTGCAGACCCATTTATTGGAATGATGCCTATATTTTTTTGTCTTGCAAAAGAAACAACATTTCTGATATATATCCTCGGTTTGGTTTTCTCGGAAGAGTTTCGTTCTTTTGATTGGTTCTGGCGAAGTCCTATATATGTGCACATCTGCTGTAGATGCACAAAAATCTCCAAGGACTGCCGGCGAATATTGATTAGAAATTGAGCATATAAATTTCCGTTTACTGTACGTGCTGTTGATGCACGACCTAAAAATGAATACGAAATGGCAAATGCATGCCTATTTATTTGCAATAAAAGCTTTCGTAATTAAAGGAATAAAATCATGTTCGCTGCAGGAGATGAGCATAATACGTCCATGGCATCCACGTACATGCATATACAATTATGCATCGACTAAGTCCATTTCCCTCTTGTTATGAATGACCCACATCGCGTGTAATTAAGTTAATATTTGAATACCTCACTTAGTTCCCTTTCATTATTGGCTGTGCTGTAATTGAGTCCAGTTAGTGGCGCGGTTTCACACGTTCCCACAGCATATTAGCGCAGTGCATTTTTATGCAAATGATGATTTATTTAGCCGCAAATATACGGCTCAATAAAAATCAATTGGAAGGCAACGAAGTACACGTGTAATTTTTGTAACGATAATTTCAGGATGTGTGACAAGAACTTAAGCCCATTAATAAGGCAATCTAGCAATCCTGCAAGCTTTCATTTGCTTTCCCCCTCTGTAAACGTTACATGCACGGTATTTCCCCGTTTCGTCGCCTCGTGCAAATGCTAATGCAAGGAGAGCAAAGGAAATAATTTCCAGATAACTTGCCGACTACATAATAAAACAAGCTAAATGTAAGCGTATAACCCCATTTATAAGCCGCAGGATTTTAATTAAACAGTGCGTTGGTAATCCTATTTAAATTAAAAACCTCCAATTAGAGTATATGTGCAAACGTGTATACCTCCAATTTGTGGAATTAAAGTGGTGCATGATTTCGGCATTTAATTAACTATACATCTATATGGTTTCGATGAGATTAAAACGGTATTTGGCAGCTCTAAGAAAAGTTATTTAATATCTGACGCAATGTGTGTTCATATGTTTGATGCGGCTTTCGATAGTTACATAACCCCGTTCCCCATGGCAAAATTTGGGATTAAATATTAATTGGTCTAATTTAGAAGTACGAGAAACCTTCATCGAAAATAATTCTATATTCTGTTAGGAATTAATGAGTATTTTGGCAAAGTTCAATATTTAAACCGTGGTTAGCACTTCAGATAATTCAAAAATCAGTTAATTAGTAATTTTTATTGTAACTTAAAACATAATTTGCATGTACTTATCCCAGTTATTTAAAGAACCATCTGAATTACTACTATGGACAATTTGGAAAATAGTAAAAACATGCTCATAATTTACTTTTTACTAGGCCCAGAACTAATTTGATTTCTTAAAATATTAAGTTAAAACAATAAAAATACTAAAAAAATGATAAGTGCACTGAATAATATACAGCAAAAGCTTAATCAAACAATGCAGTTAGAATCATTATTTCTGTATTCCGAATATTCTTGCATGATTCCTTGTATTAATGTGTGTCTTAATGTTTCTGCAATTGATCCCCTTAATTCCCATAAACTATTTCTAAATGCAACCATTTTCAAACCAAAGCTTTATCTGTACAAGAAATGTTTTAATTTAAGCCACTCCATGTGACCATCACGACGTTTTGGTCCTCTTTGGACCTTCTTTAGGTGCTATGATTACAACAGAATATATAATTATTCTGTTGTAATCCACAGCACCTGAAGAAGTTCCAAAGAGGATCGAAACGTAGTGAAAATAAAATTTCTTTAGTTCACTTGACGGTGCCAGATACCAATACTTATAGAATTGTTTTAAATACGATTTTTATAGCTGACTATTACAAAAGTTTATTACCTACATGTATATGCTAAATTTCAGTTTGAGGTTAAGGTAAATATGGATTTTATTTTTCCATCCAAGATCACCGGGCTTCTGCAATATGTATGCCATGTGGAGTGAAGATTTGGTATTGGAAGAATTCAGTTGGTATAGCAGTTCAGCAGTATATAATAAGTAGAATATATTGATAGTGTGGATAAAGGACACCCTCATTTATGCATGACAAAACTCTTTTCGTGGAATTTGTAATTTACTGCATTGATT
>JAQIXS010004380.1:0-15283 GCA_034700785.1 Rossiulus vilnensis
TCTAACCTCGATTGACTTTGATTTTGATTGTAATGTCATCGCCATTGCGCTATCCGTTGGCGTGTAGGTCAGCACACTGATCGCCGTTCTAATTAGGCGCCCCTCTGTCTGGTGTGCGGGTGGTGCGCACCCCTAATTTTAGTCTTAAATTTTGGCGGTAACTTTAAATTTGCTTATTATACATTAATTCTAATGCCCTGAAAACAGTCTGAAAATTTATACATTTTAAGTTATTTTTACCTTCTTTATGTTAGTAGATCTCCTATTTTTAATTATTGGGTGCGAAGTCTAACGTTTCTGGTGGGTTGGATGCGGGTTGGTTGAGTTCTAGTTGGTAGTGTTCCTATTTGAATTCTACCATTACCTTGACGACGTGCGTTTGTATCGGTAACATTTCCGTTGTTAATTTGAGTTACTAACACTTGTTGGTTGTTTACTCCGCTACCTGATGATGTAATTTATGTATGCTCCCATTAGTGTATCTCTTCAAATATTTCTTGACTATGCTCGCATGTCTTCTGAATTCCATCGAAAATCTTTTATTAATTTATTTTAAAAAACGAATTTAAACTCCCTGTAAATTCAAAAATCCGTAACCACCTGCTCCATTTCTGACGTCACTGTCCACCAGCAGCTCCTACTTTCCACCCCCGCTCGATGGCGGTGCAATGGACTCGTCCGTTGGCGTTGCTCCCTGCGGTCTCTCCCCTCTTTCATTTCGAGTTCAACACACCTTGGCGTAAGGCTGGACTGAGACGCTCGCTTCCTACTCTTTAAATTTTAAAAAGGCCTTTTGTTGTGTGATCCGTTTGGTCTGCCTGCACCGGTTTCTAGTGGAATAACACCAGCTGGGCGAGAGCCTGGGACGCTCGTCGTGGATATTTTCAAAACTGGGTCTTTTGTGCCATGTTTCGTCCATTCAAACACTTTCCCCCCCGCTCTGACTATGGGGCCTTCGTTTTGCAGAAAAACAACAGCAGCTGCCATCGTGTTCTATGTCGCGTTCCACGGTGTCCAATCTAACTTACATGTAACTCTCTCTGCTGCTTAATTATCGTTGTTTACCCTTCGATTTGCCCTCGTATTTCGTCCAGCCGAAGAAACATGGAGGATTTGTTACATTTCAGCGACAGCGACAATGGTAAGTTGAGTCTGAATTGGAAAGTCAGAATTTTAGGAAGATTCAATGAATGAGAATCACATTACGTTCGGTAGGTTCTCGCACCGAGACCTGCATGGGAAGAACCAAGCAATATAAAGTCCGATGAATGCCAGGTTTTAAAATGTCCAGATGGATCTGATGTTAAGGGGGATCTGATGATCATCTGTTGTTGAAAATGCGATTTACTATTTTTTTTAAAACTTATCTTTTTATATTGCAAATAAATTCGGGGGGAAAACGAGAATGGAGCGAGACATTCTATTTTGCATTCATTCTTTTCGTTCGATTTCATGTCGTTATTAAATAAAGATTCATGTTATTTCAAGTAAAAATAACGGACGTTTTTAAATTATCCTAAAACATTTACATATCATTAATTTGTATTTTGTAATTTACTTTAAACGTTATGCCATTTTATTGTTAAGAAATTAGGGAAACGAAAATGGAACTTGACTTACGATTTTACTGCATTCTTTGCGTTCGTTTTCATGGCGTTATAAAAATTCACGTTGTTTAAAGTAAGTAAAAATAATGGGCGCTATTAAATTACCTCCAAAACATTTACCTATTATTAATTAGCTAGACTGATTGAGAATTCAATTTAAGGTGTGACAGTTTGTTTATGAAAATGTGAACATTCATTGCGGGCATTTACAGTAACTGAATGAACACTTTGTGAAACTGCATTGCAGGGAACCAGAGTAAGGAAGCATTCAGGATCATTTGTAATTCTTCTTGAAGACCTATAAGTCCGAATTTACGTGGGTTGAATTAAGCTCAAATTTAAGCATCTGGTGTGAAATTTGAGAACTAAACTACTGAAGCAAGGATTCACCTGGATTCCATTAATATCATTTTCAAACCCAATGCTTTTATTTTAGTTTGATATCCCGGGTGGAAAAATTAAATATGGGCCGTATATGGGTTACTCCATTCCATATCTGGTAATAGAACAAAAATTGGCCACGAATGAACCTATATGGACATCGCCTATATACCCATTCATATTCAGTTATGTCCATGTATATCCATATACGCCCGTATGAATGAACATATTGTGAAGCTGCATTGCAGGAACATGTATATCCATGTTTTTATACTTTCATACAGTGTCTACAGTATGTCACCATATTTACAGATATGGGTATACATGACTATACAGGTCCATACCGGAATATAAGTTATAATTAATGCAGCAGCTTATATTAAAGTTACAAATTAATTTATATTGGCGTACATTACATTTGCATAAATGAAGTGAGCAGTAATGATATTAACTTTAGTTGAAAATAACCTATTCTCATATTATATGACCAAATATGCAGCCGTTTATGGTTTTATCTAAAAAGTCATGTAACACATTTTTCTAAATGTGGCCATGTATGCAGTCACATATCGCTTTATTTACAGTTGCCCAGTTTGGCGCTGCCAATATATCGATTGTCTCTGGCTCATACATGGCCAGGTATGACATTTATAAATTCGTAGGCAATATGGTCATGTTTAACTGTCCCACCCGGGATATGCCTTTGACTTATCTCGGGATAAGGCTGATGAAACGTAGTTGTTTTATCTTCTAGTAGTACTTCACCTACATCGGCCATTGGAAATAGTTTCCCACACTGACTGTGATATAGATAAATTTAATCTTTATTGTTTCCCAACGCCAATAGAGGCGAGGTCATATATGGACGACCCCTGTGTTGTCTATGGCACTTAGGTGGGAAATGTCCAGCGTTGCTCATTATTTAAGTTGACAACTTTACGCACTAATTGCGCGATGAATAGCGTGCCTTCCAATCAGCGATTGCTTCTGACTAACATCACATAAAACTGAGATTAATTTGGGGGTGGGAACGGGTGAACTTATTAGTTCATTGTTCTGTACCAACTAATTTTTTTATCGTATTAGTCAGATGCTATTACAATTTGAATTTAACTCTTCCTGTGTGTTTGCATATTTGTAGTGATGTCAGTTTTTAAATTGCTATGACATAAATACTGTAGGTGCGAAGGGTTATGAGTGATAATCGACCATACTAAGACGTATTAAAATGCCATGTTATGATCGTTCACCTGCATGGGGACAAAAACGATATCGTAATTATGATTTTCGGCTAATTATAATTGGAGCTCATTGGTACGCAGCACCGGAACAAATAGTTTTTTTGTGAGTTTTTTTTTCTTTTCTTTTGCTATTGTTTAATGTGCTTCAATTAGCACGTTTATTATCCCAATTAAAATTTGAAATTCAGATTGGTGAGTTTGGTCCTGTGGGGTTGAAATATCTCGAATTTTATTGTTATTATTTTTTAATCTATCCATGCAGTGATGCTAGTTTCCCTTAATCATGTTATAGGTAGAAGTTGTTGCAGTGATTTTTTATTTATTTATTAATGCTCACATGCCTATCCATCAATGGTGTTATTTGATGCGTGAAATTGAAATTATTTTGATAAAAGATGAGCTTTTTTATCAAGGAACCTGTACCTTTGTGGACATTTTATCATTTTATTGATTGATTCCAACTATTTAGGAGGTAAGGATACATGTATCCTAATAAATTAATGTTTTTTTTTAGTTTATAGGTTTTAGTGCATGCAGAACCACGTACTTGATAAAATAAATTCAGACAATAACATTACACAATATTTAAACCGTATGGGCAGAACCGTTGTTTTAGCAAAAAATGCTGGTTATTTTTTATTAATAGAAAATGCTGGAAACTGTGGCATGGACCATGCTGTGATATTCACTAGTCAAGCTTTATAAATGGGCAAAAACGCCACCAGAGGAGGGGGCTTAGGCTGTGCCTTGCTTTTAACATTTCTTGATCGGGTTTCAGATTCAAAGAGAAATGTTTTCATGGCGGTACCTGTGCGTTGATATTATATTTCAATGAAAATCCCACAGCGTGCCATCAAGCATACAGGAAAGTCCACCTTAAAATAGTTTTTGTTGTTTGTCCCAATTAATTCATTAAAAAAAGATGTATGTCAGGCATGCATTCTGATCCCAGTCGATCGTTGTAATTGCTTAATATTAATAGGTTTTTCAAATAAAAAAGAAATGTATGGAATTACACATTTTTACTATCACGTTGTTTTTTCAAGCTCCGGATAAGATCATGCATAAAATGAATTGCCTCTTTAAATTAAACTCACTGATGTACGACACTATATTTTGGTTAAAAATGAGATTGAAATAACCGCAAAAAATGCCTTTTTAAAAAATCAGAAGCATATATGATCATTAAATTTCGTCCGAAATAGCCAGCCCATGTGTCATTATTGAGGCATGAAACTCATATTGCACCATTTTTTGTTGAAATTTAAAGAATAAAAAAATTGGGCGAGTACAATTTACTAACGAAAAAATTGCTGATATGGTCTCCCGTTGGAATAAATAATAAGAGAGCATTAGTTTGAAGATGCTGAAAATGTAGCAGAAAAAAAGAATGTTAGAGAAAGTAACAATGACCTGTTAAAAAATTGAAACTTGATTTAGAAATTTTATCACACGTAGTTCTGCCCAGTTTTTGGCTGGGGCGATTTGTGCAGGAGTCATGGATCGCTGAAAATTCATGGGGATAAGTTTAACAACCTGCTGTATCTTGTTTCCTGTTATAATTTCGCTGAGTTTGAAAGTGTCATTATTTTAATGGTTTCATCTCCGAGCTGCTATTATTAAAAAAGACACCTCTTAATGGGCTTTCACATGACCATATTGCGAAGATTGTTATATTTTTTCTGGGCTCCATTCATTTGCCCTGATAATATATCTGTGAAAATCTCATGAATTACATCGACGTTGTAAACTAGAGTGAAATTGTTCATCGATGTTTGGGCGTGGATTCTTTTGCAATATTATTAATTATAATTTAGTGCACAGTAGGCTACTACTGTACTAAAGATTTAGACAATGATATATTAAATAACAGTAGATAATAAGATTTCATTAAGCATGAATCATCCTCTAAGTGTATCATCCTTATAAGTAAGTGTTATAAGTGTAATTTTTGACTTTTGTTTAGTCGTTGACGAATTTAGGCAAATGCCAACTAAACTTATCGAAATAAATTTTATTTTCGTTGTTTACTCCGTTAAAATATTTAAAAAAATTTCATTTAGAAAACGTTTGTTTTAAATCAGCCATACACAAAACAAAAAGCGTATTTTTCAATTGGTAACCTTCTTGCAATGGTGCTTAACCACATCACCAAATCCTGTAGACACAATGTAAATATTTATGAAAATCCCGATCATTTCCAGGTATTAAATATTATATTGCTTAAAATACAGGTTTAAAAGTGATCACATACATTTAGCTTAAAATAATATAAAAAAATAACAATTCTACTTAAGTATTCTAATAGTTGTCCATGTCATGACATCCGTTTTTCTGAATTAATTTTTGAACTTTTTTTTCTGGAAGCAGTGAAGCCAAATGAAAACTTCTCACGAAATGGCATCATCGATATAATGAAAAATGATTGTTTATTGCGACGAATACTAATGCGTTACTGGCATTCTAAGAAAAAAATCCTAACGGAAATGCACGGAAGGCCTGCTGTTGAATTTATACGGAAATTTAAAAAAAATAAAACTGTTGGCAAAAAACATCAAGGTGAACGTGTAAATAATTTCGGATCGACTTTTCTTAGGATTAATTTGTAACGGAAATTTAGGAGTGTGCATGATGTACTGGGCTTGGGTTGTCTGCAGCTACTACATGTATTTCACACCTTTTATCAATAGTTAAATCGGGTTTTACACGTTATCACGGCTGATTAATTGCCAGATAAAAACATGGCAGTGCTCAGATCTGGCAGATTTTAATTTAAGCCTGATCACGAACTGGCGCGTAAAATATTTACCGAAATTAAAGGCATAAAAATGCGTAGCAAGTGGGAAGAATTCACCTTGAAATACATTTGCGTAAATGATATGCAATTTTAAAAACCTGCACCTTCCACACGCAGGTAAAATAAGCAATATTTTAATACAGGATGTTTAATCAGTTTTAACTATGATATTCATCAACACTTGAAATTGCTTTAACTACTGCTACATTATTCTTTACGTGCCAATATTTAAACATTTAATTTTACAGTTTAAGAAACAATATTTTGAAGAAAAAAATCCTATATATATAATAATAATAATTATAGTTATCATTAGTATGCATAATGTTCGTGGTTTAAGTAAAGTTTTGTCCCTATCATTGTTTTATCCTATACATGTAATGCATGTACTGCAGTACAAAGAGTATTTGCAAGGGTACTTTCCTGCTTAAAGAACGTAATGTTCCGAACTATTTTTGCCCTTTGTTCCTAATTTGGTACTTTGCGTGATTTGTTTTTAAAATCTAACATTCTCATTAATGTATAAATCCCTTCTGATATGTGATACCATATTTCACTCTTTTTATCATCCAATGCCATCCATTTTTTTAAAGGCGAATTCACCGTTATGCTAACTAGGTCAAACTTCAATCCCCCCCTAAAAGTGTGGGCTTATGCGCTGGTCAAATTAATAAGTCACCTTGCTTTTCAATCAGATAGCCATCGGCGACGATAAATTTCCACGCCTGACTGTTTAATTATCAACGAAACCCAATTTGCATTTTAATCCACCCATAATTCGGTATCCTTCGGCTCATTTCTACGGACAGGTGATAATTAACGACCGCAAATATCTAATATTGCACTAATGAATGTATTGTTTTGGAGTTTTTTCTCCCTTCTGTTGGGTGGCCCACTCGAATTGTGACATGGTCAGCAGGGGGGTGACTTTTTTCAGCATAAATTAGGTCCTGTAGCACACTGGACTTGTATTTATAATCGAATTTGGCAATGAAAAGACTCATTTAAGACGATTGTGAAAGTCACGAAATTTCCTAATTTTTTAATGCATAAAATAAGTGAGGATTGACAGCCAAAGGATTTTTCCTTCGAAATTTTTACGCAAAAATTTCAAGATTTATGACGAGAAAATTACGATCCGCTAGGAGCACTCCCATTTTTGCATCAGACGCAATATAGAAGCTTGTTAAATATGTCAGGTGGTATTTTTATGCTTTCAGGTGATACGCTTATGAGAGCGTGAAATATTTCGCTAGAGGGGAAAAGCGTATTTTTTCATTATTTTTAAACGAAATTAAAAGTCGACCTGGACGTACGAAAATTGCTTCGCTCGCGGAAACGGAATTTTTAAAAGGGTCAAAATTATAATTAATTTCAATTTTTCAGCTTGGATGCGTTCGGATACTTGTGGCTAGGAGTTAACGAATCATTCCCATCTGTTAAGAAATGCCATTACTGGAAATCAAACGCTTTCACCAACTGGTTTTTAAACGCATGAAACGAGCGTGCTAAATTTTCATTTATTTTTTATCGACGAATTTAGGTTATTTGCGATAGAAATCAAATTGTTGCAAATTTTGTTTTGAAATATTTGACCCGATAAATGACAAACCTGACTTTGTAGACAGCAATTGTACGTGTTTCATTGTGACTGGGCATTCAGGCTTCTCACAGGTGGCACCACTTCTTGCTAGTATTTTCTGTAAATACTGTACATACTGTGTATACAATCACCTTTAAGTCACTTATTATCGTGTATCAAATATGTCAGTTGAAATCTCGATTACAGTTGCGAAGTTGAATCTGAAATCATTCAACCTGGTTAAAAGATTAGCGATGAGAAGTGAAAAGTTTAGTGATATCAGTGCCGGTAGTTCAAAAAAACTGTCTGTCTGCAGGTCATCATCCAGGATGATAGTGACATCGCTATAAAATTACCATAGAGATTTCACTAAGCGTACTGATATCAGTAGTCTAAAATCACTATACATGTTATATAGTGAAATCGGTATACAATACTGATCTTTTCACCAGGGAATACAATTCATTACCCAAATATCAGTGAAGTTTATTATTGGGTAAGAGAAAGGGTTTGAAAGTCATATACCCAGTTTTTAATGTTATGGATTTTTATTACATGCATTTTTT
Organism: Rossiulus vilnensis; assembly: GCA_034700785.1. NCBI lineage: Eukaryota > Metazoa > Arthropoda > Diplopoda > Julida > Julidae > Rossiulus > Rossiulus vilnensis. Next base: position 8,175 of record JAQIXS010004380.1, read on the forward strand.
TCACCAGGTATGTTATCCTTATGGACATACATGTCATGTTTATTTATTTTTATTTTCATTCGATTAGGTTGCTTTTGTGAATAAAAAATGCAGTATTTCGTTGTTGGAGTTATCGCCACCCAATTCATTTCATGTAACAGTATTTAAAAAAATAAGTAACCGCTAATAATCAATTAAAATTGTTTGCAGTGAAGCGAAGAAAAAAATTGATTCAAAAACTTAATTAACGTTTAGCGAGCGCAGTTTAACTTGATTTTTGACCTAAATCGACCGTTAAATCTAAATTCGCTGTGTCCTTATTTAACGGGTCCAGCGCTTAATTAGAAATTGTTTTTATTTCCTAAAGCCTGATTTTAAATTAAAACCTGTTTAATCAAAAAGCCATTTGTCCTTGAAATTGAGGTCTGAGATAAAAGCAGAATTATAAGTAGGCTGGCAAAGCAATAGGCTTGGATTTCATTTGGACAAATAAATCGTAAATCATAATTGTGAAAACAAAAATTAATAACTGTCAGTGGCTAGTTACACAAATTGGATACGTTATCAAAATATTGACTTTGTTACCTTTTTATCTCGTAATTGACATGAAATTCTCGTGGTTCAACAATGTGTCCTCATAAACATTGACCTTGTTTAAATTTGTAGGTCTTTGATTTTTCTTCATTGAAGTAATTTGATGGCACTCATATCAGGCATCACTTTTCACTTCGAAATTGGAACCATTGGAATTGAGTATCCGTAGTAAAATAATGAAATCTGTTAATATTAGGAGACGTTTTATTATTTTTTCGTCTGAGCGACTTGTTGGGAAAAACGCCCAGCTGCCCAACCCTGAATGATCCTAATGAGAGTACATTTTGCCCAGACCAAATGTGTTGTTAGGCAAATTCGGATAAATGCACCTAATTGCACCAAGGTCACAGAAACTATCCTTGTTTCCATAAGTGAAAGTGCGTTGGAGTGTCTCCTCCACCCACACAAAGGCTGGCTTTTGTTTCGAAAACTAATATAAATGCAGCGTTTAATCACATCCTGTAATCCATTTAATTATTTAAGGGTACCAAAGTGGGGTGGATGGCAACCGACGCACTCGACTTAATTTATGTGTTTTAGATTAAATCGCTCGTGCTGCCAGATAAGCCCCCAATGTGTCTCCATCACTTTTATTTTTTTTAAAAAAGAGGGGGAAACGTCATAAATAGCATTGTGTGCATGCACATGGTGGCTTTTAAAAAAACTTATGTCGTTAAAATTTATTTACGAGCTTGTGGGATTTTTTAATACTTTTTTTTCAATGGGCTTTTATTTCTGACAATGTGCTTCTTTTTTCTGCATGCCATTCGTGGTTTTCCTGTAGGGTAATCCCGCATAAAACCTTGACTGCCTAAAATCTTCCATATGTTCTTATCATTTTTTTATTATTATGAACTCAAACAGGCTGCCATTCGGGGTACCTTGAACAACGATATCAGCTTTCCTAATTATGTATTCTTAAAATCGACCCTATTAAATTTCTAGTTTTTACGATTCACGAACTCGGCAGCGAGGTCGTTTCTAGTCGTGCTAGAAGATTGCGCCAAGTTCTGATTAGCTTAATCGGCTGTTAAAACGGGGATTAATCAACGAAAACATGGGCCGGTAGGCAGGGCAAGGGCATGGGTATCTAGAAAGCTATGCCATGTATTTTGCCCACACATATTCCAAGCATGTACTTATCAGAATTGTCCCTCATATTGCATATTGTATTTTGACCTGGTCGCGTCCAAAAACATGTATTCGGTATACGCATACTGTATATTTTAATAAACCACATTTGGATTTGGACAAACTTAACATTGTTTATTAGACAGGTTGAATCAGGGCTGCTCACTTTAGATAATGTTGTATAAATGCCTTTGGATATGTCAGTAATTTGACATGTCTTGACATGACATGTCATGACAGATATTCCTTCAAGTCATGGTCTTTGTTGTGCTTTCGTGAGGCGATTTGATCAGAACCATTAATCGTTTATTATGCTAATCGGATTTGGTGCAATTCGCCAATAAAAGAGCATGGCATATGCCAACCTTTCGATAAATGTTTACCAATCATTAAGTTGTAAAATGCAAATTGTGGGCAAATAATAGGCTTGCTTTATCAAAAAATAAAACCCAGCAAGTTTATGACTAGGATTTCAGCAGTTTTTTTAATGTTTCGAAAAAGAAGTAATGGCAGGTGTAGCCAGACGGTTTGACATGAATATGCACTTGGCATTGGCAAACATCCGTATTTTCCACTCTTTAATTTTGCAGGATTTTACAACTTAAGGAAATGATAAAATTAAATTCAGACACATTGCTGTGAAGACGTTATATTTCTTGAAATATAATGTCGCTCTATAACGTATTTCTTGAAATTAAGTTAAATTGGATAATTAAATACCTTGAAAATCAGTTATATTGGAGTCAATTATTTTATTGGTTTTTGTTTTATTATTGGACAATTCAGCAATATCCCGTAACTTAATAAAATAAATAGATTATACTCCACCATCAACTGCTTGTAACCAATTATAAACATAGCATTTGTTTTTAAGTTGATAATTTTGTCTGAAATGTGTTAAAACAACGTCAATCACATTTTATTCCTATTACTAAATCGCTTATCCACAAGGATAATTTATTTCTCGACACCAAAGACAGTTTAAAAATTTTAAAAAAATTAAGGAAAATGTAAGAACTTTTTGAACAAGTGCGCCTAATAAATTAGTAAATTGTAAGAAGAAAATGTCACACTAGTTTTGTAACATTGAACAAAACTGCTATTTTCCTGTGTAAAACTGCATTGGCCCCCTTCCTTCCTTCTACCTTAACCCCCTCCTTCTTTTGTTTTGCCACGTTAAATCAAAGACCGAAGTAGGCCAACTCCCTGCAAGAGCTGGACGATTTCTCCTATAATATGTCAAATCCGAACCATTTTCTAGGTGTTTGTTGGTCTCACTATATTTTAATTGGGACCACCGACTGCCACCTTTAAAGGGTTTGTGTTTTCAGACCGAAAACTGGGGCTTGTGGTGCGTGGGAATATCTGAAAGCGATACGGACAATGGTATTGATAAGGGATTATGTGAGTGAAAGTGATCCAAATTGCGACCAAGCGATTAAAAGCAATCGATACACCTTTGCCGAATTCGGTTTTTAATGGGTTTGATTTTCGGGCAAATTTCCATTGTTGCTTATTGTGGGCGCCAAAGTGTTTTCAAGTGTAGCAGGAAGTGTGCCACTTTGATCTTTTGTGCACCACCACCAGGGGGCCTTCTTACACGCGGCTGCTACTCGTTATTATTAGGCCAGTGCTCGCCAAGGATGTTTTTATTCGGCTTTTATTTATTGTCCCCATAAGTACCCCCCAGATGGAGTTTTAACGTAATGGGATCAACAAGGTACCTCTTACAAGAAACGGGGTGGGCCATGTCCTGGAATGGATCGAAGAAATGTAATACACCCAGTGTTAAAACTCCCCACAAAAACCTGTTATTAAATAATCTTTCTGTATACATGAATACAAAGTGTGTAAAATAAGGATTAGTTTCTCCCCCCTGCCTCCCATCTTCTCATTTTCAAAGACCGTTTAAATTAATGTGCATGGAAATAATTGAAAAATACAAGCTAATGTTGAATTATAAACAAGTTCATTCGTTTAAATTTCTTTTAACAAAAATGCCCAACTTTTTATTGGCACCAGGTGGAGTTGCTCTGCACGATACTATGTGTGGGCTATATCAGAAATTAAAATAATTAAAGTATCCGATATAGTATCATGCAGAGCAGCTCCACCTGGTTTCAGTAACTAAGTGGAAAGTTTATTTTTTAAATTATGTTGTAAATGATTGACATCCTTTTTCGATAAGATATATCCAAATTCGGCTCGAATTGAATTTCACATTCAAAGCATTTCAAAGGAAACGGTTTTTTTATGCATAGTATAGAGTAATCACCGTAACATTTAAAGTTAACGTTGTTTTAAATTTGATTCAACTATGAATTTAAACGAAAAATATACAAGTTAGCTCCTGTTGAAACTACGTGATTAGTAATCTATTTGCTGTCCTTATGTCTGTAGTGCTTAGTATACTTTGTATAATCACCTTTTGTAATCAGGGAAAAACAAGTATTGTAATTGTATTATTTGGAAAGTTGCGTTTAGTTTACATTACGTGGATTACGAAACTTGAGCAGAATATATTGCCATCGTGTTGTTGATTAGTACTCAGTGATTGCGCGGATTTTAAGACCATTATTGGATTGTAAATGTATTTGAAAAGGACCTTACGTAAATTCGGCAACTTTTAATGGCGTCCTGGTGCCGATATTTCGTACCTCTGTGATAAACTATTGGTTTTTGATGATATCGTAATCGGCCACGAATTTTTGGCATCTTTGTTTTCCTAACCGAACTATTTTTTGCGTGTTGTCTTTTGAGGTGAAAAATGCAGGAAATCGCTGAAATAAAACGCATCTCATTGTCGTTCTCAAACATTTTGTTTCCACCTTAAACATGTCAGGGTTCCCATTATTCTGGAAAGCCTAAAATAATCAGGGAAATTTCAAATTTTCAAGCCAGTCAGGGGAAGTTTGATCAGCTCAAGATAATCCATTTGCTGCTTACTGCACTTATGTACTAAGATAATTTCCGTGTGGATCTTGCAAAGCTGTTTTAAGCCGTGTTTTCTATCAATCATAAAAGTGGTATATTTATCAATTGATATAACAAAAATTTGACCCCGAATTTTCTCTTGACTTTTACAGGTTGTTGGAAACAAACTTCCCCGATCTTATCAAAACTGTTTATTCTATAAACGTTTTTGATAAAGTCAGGGAATTTTTTTCTAGGGGCGTTGAGAATTTAAATTCATTGGGCACTCTGCCTCTGCATTTAGGTGTTTGCCGTCCTTATGAAACAAGGAAGACTTTTAGTAACACCTCTCCAGGTGGATGGTCGATCACTGCCCCCCTCAATACCTCAAATTAAATAGATTTGGCGTGTGTTTGGTGCAAGGTGATATCGGAATGACTTGCAAGGCCATCGCCAATCCATCGGCAACAGGTGTTACTTTTTTTTATTCAGGTGGCGCCACTCTTTTTAACGTGCGATTCAGGAAATGAATTTCGGACCGGATTGGCCTCTCTCTCTCGCTCATAATCACAAAAGCAGCTGAAGCCAAAAATCTAGTTTTCTTCATGCAACCATCGACGTAAGTCTCCTCCTCGTCTCACCCTCAAATTCCTTTTGTGCGAGGCATCCGTTCCGTCGATGTAGGGCACTAATCCTGTTTGAAAATCCCTCGGTATTTCACCTTTTTTATTTTATTTTTTTGAAAAGCAGTTGGAGTGACGACCGTGCGACATTCTTTAGGGGTCATTCCCCCATTAGGTAAGAGAGGAGGGAGGCAGGGAGGGTGAGCAAATTGGGTAAATTGGCTACCCCTCACCCTTACTCCCCCCTATCGGTTCCTGTTCTCTCTGGAATCTGGTAGCCGTGAAATCGCCGATCACGGTACGATAAATTCGCCAAATTGCGACCAATGCGATTGGGTTTGCTTGCACTGGCACTTACCCCCCTCCTAGCTCAGGTGCTTGTGGGTTCGATCCCAAAGCTGGACGAAATAAAACGTCGGGGAATCCGGGTCTTTAGACGAGTTCGAAGAATATGTAGGTCGCTGATGGATGTTAGTGGGGGAGTGATCGTGTCCTGATCCTCCTGGACCGGACTTCGTTTTTTTTTCCATGAAAAGAGCATCTGAAGCTGGTTTTGTAGCGTTTGAATAGTTGAAAACAATACTTAGGTCACGAACTAGGGGCATGGACCTTTCATCCCGGATCTATAGAAAGTCATTTTAACGATTACGATCTAGAAATGCAATAGGAGGATATGAATTGTTTTCGCTGCAATATACTCTTCTTTGTTTTGATGCTGCTTAAAAAAATTAGGATATTTTTATTAAACTTTGTTCTGATTAAAATGCATTTTTGTCTCGTATTTTGATGAGAGAAAAATTACTTTATTTATCACTTAGCACTTGCTAGTATGTATCATCTTGGCACTTAGGTTTCTACATTGGTCTGGTTACAAAAATGGCCGAATGATTTTGTAAATGAATGAAATACATAGTGTATTTTAACACCAAGTAACTATAACATTGAATGAGTTTGAATGAGTGGTGATTAGTAGGGATTTATTTGAAACTGTACGCACTTAAAATACAGTGCATTCTGTGTACATGTAGTTGGTTTTTTATGCGCACATTTTTTAACACAATGTTTGTAAAATTTCGAAAGTTGTCTTAGGAGGATACTATTTGGACTCAGAATAGGCTTAGTGGTTGTTGTTTTCTTCAAATACCAACAATCTTTGAATTTTATCTGTTGGACGTGAAAATGCACCCTTATCATAAAAGTATTTCTAATGAACATTTTTATTGTATCAGTTCGAGTATTTAATGTAGAAATATTAATCCGATCAATTTGGTGTTTTTTTTAAACCTTTTATTGTTACTTGGAGTCGTTATTGACATACGCCTGGATATCTCTTGAAGGGGGTCGCTTATTTATTTTGTTATCCTGGTGAATTTTTGATGTTTCTTCCTAATATGGGTGAACAATTCTGTTGATGACCTTCTGTACATAATTTTGTACGTGCGTAGATCATTGTTTACTGCAAAATATGTAAGTTTTATTCTTAATGTATCTTATGAAATCAACGGTCGTCTCTTTGGAAATATAATTTTGAGCTACCATTCCTGAAGGGATTATGAAGTACATGCTCACCTTAAAAACTGGCCGATTTTTATGATAAGATGCTTAAAGGCCAACAATATTTGTAATAATCGGCGAATGATTACTATTATTAATAATCACCGGCAAAAAAAATGGTTTGAGTGAGGGACCATTCCTGAATTTAAAATACACATTTATCACGCATGTACAACAATATATGTTGATTTAAAAATCACCAATTACCATTCCGATAATAAATCGTTACTATGGAGATACCCACGCAGTATCAGCCTTGAAATGCAAAAGTGCAATTGAATTGCCTTTAATGCTGCCCCAATTGATAGGCAATCA
>JAQIXS010004381.1:0-15282 GCA_034700785.1 Rossiulus vilnensis
CCGAAATAGACCGCGGCCATGTTGCTAATCAACGTTGATTGTTTTTCCAATTGCGTCACATTCGTAATTCAGGATGCTATTGCATGCCAATGCCATGTTTTGTCATCGCATTCACCTGTAAATTCGTGTGGTTACCCAAGGGCCAGAACGATGAGTATTATTGGCTGTGTAAATCATAATGTCAGTGTTACTGTCACTAGAAGAAGAAGAAGAAGAAGAACCAAGCACTGAACCAAGTGACTTAAAGGCTGCAGTAGTTTGAAATTTTTTTGGAAAAGGGTTAAAGGGGACTTGCTGTACGATATTTTGAAGTGCAAATTTGGATAGTGGGCCGAAACAATTTTCGTATTGAAGATCGTATTCAGTGATACATCAAGAATATACATATGCATGTATATTTTTTTCATTTTGAAGAATTTTAACATTAAATGGAGAAACGCCACTGGCATAAAAAAAGAAAAATGGCGGAATTATGCCCACATTTCTGGAAATACTGATAAAGCTAGGAACACTAGATGAGCATTTTCGAAAAAGACCGCAAGAAATAACTGGTAGAATTTTTATATCCCTAAATGCACAAAATTGGCATGCGGTTTAATTTGTTTCAATAAGGTTTTTAATATGATTTAAAAATGACCCATTTTTTCACTTTTCAGTCACTTTTGCTCAGTTTTCCGTGAAATCTATCATTGTTAAAATTCGGAAATCCCAACTGACTCTCTGGACATCCTCTTTCTTTAAACACCCCCTCACGCCCTATCCGGTAGTTTGGTTTTCGACACCCCCTTCCTTTTCACTTCCTTTATGGATGATCTTACTACTTATTTTACCATAAATTAATTTACTGGATATTTATTATTATGTCCAGGAAAAACTAAATTTGTTATTGATAATAAGTAATAAATGCAAAACTCCGTAGCCATTTTTTCCAACAAGGGCATGTAGGGTAGTTCAAAAGGAAATAACTGATGATGAATATTTTTTAAATACTGGATCACTAATAATAATACATTTGAATAATGGAATATTATTGCAGTTGCATAACTTCAGTTTCATTTTATCTATAAATCATCCAATAATGAGGGAAGGGAGTTACCACCAGTGCTGCTAACCTTTAGAGTAAGATTAACCATTGGTCACTAACCTGGGAAAGTGCGTTTCAACGCATATGGAGATGTTTTATGTATTAAATCAATATAAAAGTAATTGCATACAAATATACATTCCCACCCCATGCATAGTGACAGTAGGTTACTGCTTTGAATTACAAAGTGTATTTGTGTTAATTACACCTTATTTATAGTGTCCATGGTTTCAAATTTTATACCATAATTGATCCAGCATTTCTAAAGAAAGCTATATAACAAGATGTATGAAATCTAAATGAAGCACTTTAACCTAAATTGTGAACAACTTGACTTATTTTATAATTGTTTTTATCCAAAATATGCTTATCAAAAATTCATTCTTCAAACAGTTTGTCAAAAAACATATTTTCCTCTTATTATATGAAATTTGAAATTTCTTTAAAAAACAATTTCCAAATGTTCACTGATACTTTCTCACTATTTTTAATCCAATTGAAACAATTTGTTACTATAATTTTCTAGTTTCCCTGTACCTGCCATTTTCTATCCAATTTTCTAAAATTATCCCACTTGTTATCAATACCATTATTTCCAAAAAATTATATTTTTTCATGATCTTGCACAAATTCAGGAAAAAATTTCCACGTTTTATGGAATTACTAGAATTGCCGAATTTCCAACTTTCATAGATTGTTATTGCATTACAAAGACAACAGCCATGTAGCATTTATTTTCATCCTCAATATTTCTTGAAAAAGAACTACAGCTTTAATGTACACTGTATGAGATCTATACTTTATACACTCATTATATAATGAAGCTAAGGTATAATAATAAAATGAATTTTCTAATCTATGGTTACAAATTTGAGAAGAATGATTTCACCTTAAAATAGCATCAGTGGACTCGATATATTAGCGATGTAACTGGGAAAATGCATACCAGAAGTGGGGTAGACTGCTTCAAACCATAAATATCTGCAGTGCTGGTATGTAAACAATGCAATGATGATTCATCACTGACCTCAGCATATAATGCGCATACATTTTATTATATAACAGCAAGCATTGTAATATACAGAAGCAAAACGTATTCACCTTGTTCAAAAACGTTTATTTTATTATGACCAGGATGAAAAGCGTTTTAAAAGACAAAAATAACATCTTTATACCGAAACAAAGTGCACTGTCTAACAGCAGCAAAAAACGCTTCAAGATTTAATAAAAATCTTTGCAGGAAAATGTTGACATAAATGTCATTATTAACCTACAGTAACTTGTTCCAAATGTAACTGCACGTGGGATAAAATATGCGGTAGACGGTCCTGCACAATAGTAATAAAACAGAAGAGTAAAAAAAACAGATTTCGGCAACACCTGTATCAACAGTAATTAATTATTTTAACTTACATTTTGGAAAGTATAATCACAGGCTAAGCACTTAGCCAGACTGGACACTGCATGAATCTTCTGCACATGCAGGATGATGTCCTCTTGATAAGCAAATTTCCCTGGACACTTGCCATACTATGTAAGAACATGTTTTCGTATATACATTGTTTAGTGAAAATTAAATTCCATTGCATCACAAACACCACGACATGCATTCGATTCTAATGCTACTTATTTCAAATGAGAGTAAACTTACTTTACAAACAAAGGTTTGTCCTAAATTTAATTTACATGCCTCAATTGTTCCATCCTCACCGCCACTAATTATCTGCTCAAATTTATAACGCCATTAACACGCAAACGTAAGAACGAAATGTAAAACAGGCATGCAACCATAGATCTTCCTTACCAAATTTCGAAGCAGGCACAAAGAAGAAACTGTTTTGTATCCTCCTCCGAAATAAAGCTGCATAGGTTTTTTCTTGGGGTCGAATAATCTTACGACTCCAAATTTCCCACCAACCAATATTACGCTCGGAGAAATTACTTGCATACTTACAACACTTGCCACGATATCTATTTTCTGCAGCAGATCTCCATTCTGTGAAGAATTAAAAATGAATAATCAAGTTCAACATTGCATAATTTGTAATATTTCAAGAGCTGCAATATTGCAATTTATGAACAATAACTTACCAACATTTTATGTATGAAAATAGTTCGACACTGTTGTTGCTTACATCCTAAAGTGTACGAGTTTTCCTTAAGCACTTGAATTTTAAAAGGATATTCGTCCTCCAGTGAGTAAGACCTTATAAATAATCCTAAATCATAAATAATATTGATAATCATATTACCAACATATTTAAACAGCATGCATACATTTAGCATTTTCCAAGGAATTCGGTGGCAGTTCTTACTTCCATAATACTCTTAATCACAGTTTTTTTTTAAAACTACCAGCTTTGGACCAAATAAAATATGTTAAACAACCTTAATTGATAATAGCATTTCTATCACCTGAATGAGCTTCCTTCAGTGTAATCAGCCCATCTCCAGATCCAATGCATAGAATTCTATATGCTCCCTCTGTGGCAGTAGTGGCACAAGTAATCGCCATACTGGAGCATGGAAAAGAGTCCAACTCTTTAAGACTCTGACATGAAAATAATTACAATGGACAAATGTTAGAAAAAACAACACGAGGAAGTTGCATTATTAAAATTTACTTTCTATTACGCATACATCTGTAACAATAATACCTCTGATGGTATCAACTTGCTTCATAACACTTTAATTCGACAGGCTGCTAACATGATTGCGGGCTACCTTAGCGATTTTAAATTTAATAAATTTTAACGATCAAATTATGGCTTTCACTTTCTTTTTTAATAATACTCTTCAAATTGTCTGTCTTTTGCTGCATTCTGCAACAGTGGCGACTCCCCCTCCCTCCCCGCATATTTTCCATCACAGCAATGGCAAGCAGCATACTTGTGTGTACTCACTAATGTCAGTACAGCTGCTTAAAATACTACTGAATGGGAAATGTCTTTGATAAATTACATTTTTAAATTGTGCCACCAATGGTAAATACATCTGTGGCACTGCAACGGAAAGTACTGAAGGTTTGCTGAATGTATTGAAATCCTGATAAAAAATCCAAAAGAACATGGATCCTTAACGTTTTTATTGTGATCAATATAGATATTAAACATTGTATGGTTATACTAAATGTTAACACAATTGATCGTTAAATTAACTTGTAGAGTAATTTACATTCCTTGATAATATACCACCACTACATGGCAATAAAACGCAACTAAATTAACTTCAATGTGGATGAGAGAAGATGAATTACATTAACTTTCCCAAACTTCTTCATATCAGAGAAAACCATTAATGACAATATAGTATCATTATCAGCACAAGAGAATGTTCGTTAAATTAGAAGAATTTCATGCCGTACATACCATCAATGAATGCCGGGATATGTTTCCATCGAAGAAACTAACAAATATGGAGCCCCACCTATAATTCATGCAGACTAATTCATTCTTAGTTTCCACAGTGCTCAGACATCTCCCGGTCTGAAAAATCATGGCAAAATATTTTTGTCAATCTAAATATGCTATCATATCAAAATGTTGGACTAAGACACAAATTATATGCGAGTCCCCTACGTATAAATCAAATTTTTTCAAGGTTCCATATTGGTTAGCAGTTAAAATGCAATCCTCACTATCTTTTTGGCAGACGATTTCCATTGCAACAACTTTATCACACTGGTGAGTGTAGGTGGCCACACACTTCATTTTAGTCAAATTGTCCTGAGAAAACATTAAAATATAGTATCATTATCAGCACAAGACAATGTTCGTTAAAAGAATTACAACTATACTGCTCACCTTTAATTTGGTTTTAAACCGCCGAATTGTACCATCATTAGAGCAACTGTACAGGCGAGATTTGTGGATCTGTTTTAATAAAAATTAAATCGATATAATGAAGTCAGAGCTCATGACATAAAAGCACAATCATATGGATAATGAATAAGCAGTCCATTCAAGCTGACAGTAAATTAAAATTTCAAACATTAAACGACATTTTCGCAGGTGGTTGTTTAACATGTTGAAGCTTTAAGTATTTAGAATTATAAGAGGTATTCTGGAATAATGGACTGAAATAAGCCACAATGGCTGATAAAAATCATTTGAATAACATTATAATTTTTTAAAGAAAACCACAACAAAACAAAATCAGAAAAGAGACTTGATGCAATACAATTCAAATGAGAATATAAAAAAAATCCTGTTTTGTAAGGCAAAATTGCATGTCTTTTGTACTTTAATTTGTATTTAATTACCACGCAATAATATTATTCGCATATTTTTACTGCAAATACTTTTTTATAATTGCTTAATTTATTTTTGCCAAGGTAGAATTTGCTGCATTGTCTGTGTGTTGTTCCAGGTTTGGTTTACAATTTCAAAATGGCCCGTTTGTTTCAGAAATTTGAAACCTCCAAAACGGCCTCCCTGTATGGCTACCTACAAATGTTTTCAACGTTTTTTTCTTTCAAACTTAATTTTGTATAAATAAACTGAACATTTTGAAACTAAATCGGAACAATTATTATAAGTATACGAAGCAAAAATGCCCGAGTAATTTTTTGCATAGGGGGCATGCTTTTGGCTCAGCCTTAATAGCCATGACGTGATTACTAAAAATGACATTTTGCAGTTTAGCACATCAGATAGCTACTAACATTAAAAATGCACCAGGACTTGTTCAAAATGGAAAAAAAATTACAGAATTTATGAAAAATAATCATACCTTTAGAACGACCACATCAGCAACGTGTCCAGGAAAACGTAAAACTTGTTTAAATTTAGCTTTGTCCAGATCTTTGCAGTTTGTCAGCATCTGAGACAGAGGCGATACTGGTTCCTCTTTCTTGATTGCTTTTTCTTCTCCCTCTTTCTTTATATTTCTTATTGGCTCTTCTGTCTTTAATTCTATGGCTACTTCCTCTTGTTCAGTAGACACTGATGATTTCTCATTGATTGAATCCGTTCTTGCGTTTTGCGTTTTTGATTTTTTTATTGTAGTTTTTTCCATTGTGTCCAATCGTTTCCTTTTATTTTTCTGTCGGTCTGCTGACTCAGCTGAGCTACTTAATTCTTCATGGGGTGTATCCTGAGCATTGTCTTCTGTCTGCATTGGCTCACTTTGAGGCAATTCTCTTAAAGGAACATCATTTTGTACGTCAACATTTGGTATTGGGTTTTCATCTTCTGGCGTCCTCAAGTCACTTGGAAGATCAGTAAAAATGCGCTTCAAGGTGCTGGCGATTGCCTTTCCATCTGTAAAAAATAAACAAATAAAAATTTGGATATTTAAAGGCCACAATCTGATACGGTGATAAACAAAAGAAATACTGAAACAAACCTTGTGATTTTAGCAAGCGTTTCATCAAAGAATCACACTGCTGCCTAACAAACACCTGCCTTTCCTTTAACTACAAGTAAACATTGCTAATTAGAAACATCATAATACTGACTCGATCATAAAATGCACTCGTGACATATTAATGTGAAAGAAGGAAGGCATCTAAATTAATCTAAAAATGGTAGATATGCCAAATTAGTTGTAAGTTATTAATTCATAATTAAAGCCTACTTATTAATGTTTATAAAATTCTATTATTTAGTGCAATATTAGTCTAATAGTATTCGTTTTCCTCCCTAGTGAGGAAGCTGTTTAGTCCACATTTTGTTGAATGTGACTTATTGCCAACAGCTGAATATTGCTAAAACTAATTAGTTTGAATATACGTACATATCAACAGGAATGCATTACAAAAACAAACCTACAAAAAAATACAACTCTAAATAAAATTCATTATAATGTTACTTACATTAATGCTCATTTTCGAGATGAAGTTAAAACAAGTTCGTGTTCATAAAAAATCAAAAGATTCAACATGTTTTGACTCATCAGGTGGGTATCAGCAAATGCGCAATTCATTTTTTTAAATTTCACTATAGCAATCTACGATTAGTTTATTATACACGTATATTTATTTGGATCCAATGGCTAAAGCAGACTTATTATATGGCAAAATAGCATAAGCAAAGAAGTCAATAAATCAAATGTTATTGAACTGGATTAAAATATGGTGTGTATTTTCGACATACCTTCTCTTGTGTAAATTTCGCTTCTTTGACTTCACGTTCAAAAGAAGCCTCCATATCCGCAACTTGACGTTCGAATGCAACTTTCATATCAGCGAGTTGTTGGTCGAATGTTACTTTCATGTCAACGAGTCGACGTTCGATGTGCTGAATCTCACATTGGATATTCTCATCTTCAATTGCAAAATTTAGGGCTCTGATGGTAGAATTGGAAGAGTTGGCAACATTCGGAATCGGTAACAGGGAAGGCTTTCCCAGAGCCCCTGCCACAGGGATCTCCGGTTGGGGCACAACAGGAGCTTCAGGAGAATCTAAATCGATTATGTCTTCTTTGATAGGTTTCACATCAACATTTGGTTCTTCAATGACATCCGGAAGATCGACTATCTCGTCTCGGTCTTCCACTTCACACTTGACTGTGGTTGCAACGCTGCGAGGAGAGTTACACATTTCTGTAACTTTATCAGTCGTGGTCTCATGCCCTTGGTTTATGTCAGCCATGTCTTCCTCATGAGTAACAGGTTCAGGGGGTGAATCGTTATCTTCAATTGGCTCATTGAGGGGCGTTTTTTTCTTCTTGGTAGGTGTGACAGCCTTGCCAGATTTTTTCGTTTTTGTTTTAAGAGGTGAAGCATTAGACTTCAATTTGGATGACTTTGATTTGTTTGCTTGTACATCTTCTTTCGGAGACTTTTCAGCAAGCTTCTTTGAAGAGCCTTTATCCGACACAGTTTTCTTCTTTGATTTCTTTTGTGGGTCAATACATGCGCTTACTGCAGTATCATTAGTGCTATTTTCTTGATCATGAGCGTCCACAGGCAATGGAATATCCCATACCGCATCATCATTTTCGTAGTTTTCTTGATCACCTTCGTCCTGAGGCAATACAGTTTTCTTTTTCGAATTACTATTGGTTTTCTTTTTCTTTTTAGGTGTCGCTGCTTGCATCGTCGAAGGATCAACAGTTTCATAATCCTGAGCAGTGGTTTTGCAGGGCTCTGTATCTTCCTGTTCTGAAGGCAGTCCTTTTCTCGCTTTTTTCTTCTTTGTCTTCTTCTTTGGTATGGCAGCTTCAGAATTTATCAGATTCCTGTCGAAGGCCGGACTGCACTTCTCCGGGGCTAAACCTGGCTCACTTTGAGGATTTTCCAACTCATTGCCTTCCCCTTGGCTGGCATCGTAGTCGATATTCTGATTTATATTGTAATCTTGTAAAGGAGCGCCTTCGCCGTACCCGTCCAAAGGATAGCCGTTTCGGCACGACCGTTGCAGGAGCTCCTCGATCTTTCCCATGAGTTGTTCGGGAATACAGCTGGAATCGCCTGGATCACCACTGCTTCCGGGTTCCATCAGGCCGAATGCCGAAAGGCTTGCAATCACGTCCTTTGCCGCATCTTTATCCACCAGCGTGACGAGGTTTTGACCCATGCGGTTCATGGCTGCCTTGAGCGTCATTTGGTCGTACTCGCACATCAACTTGTCTAACAGAAACTTGTCTTTGCGGGAACAAGAAAGGTTTACCAAGTTTCTCAGGTTTTCCGCATTCAGCTGCTGTTGGGTTTTTGGAGAGTCCAAGCCGCCAATGGCCTTCGGCGACTGCTGAGAGCATCCATCAATATGCGCGGTAGGTGAAAAGTTAGGCGTTCGTGGAGCTTTCCTTGGTGACTTTGCCAGTTTTTTATGCGATGCATGTTTATCAGAGCAGGAATTGTCGACTGCTTGAGATTCAGGCAATGCAAAAACGAAGTCTTGTGGAGATAGTTTTCGCCTAGTTGACTGCTTATTTTCAGAAGTGGACTTCGGTGTCGAGCACGTTTGGCCCTCGATCGCCGTATTCGTTATTCCGCTATTATCTTCGGTTTCCTCTTTACCGTTTTCTGTCTCTTTCTCGTTGTCAGAATAATAAATGTGCTGCCTCTTCACCGTAGTAGTATTGGTTGTGTTTAATGCGGAATTGTCCTCGCTGCCAACGTGTTTCTGTTGGAAGCGTTTGGGAAATCGAGTTTCAAAATAAGCAGCGTTTCTGTCCTTGGCGAAATGTGGATTCCGCCAAGATGTAAACTGCCACGGCTGATTGTGACCTTGAAGTGCATGAGGATAGTTTTGTGGTTGATGGAAGTTATTCCCATTAGAATACTGAAATCTGTCAAATGATTCATTGCCCTGCGGGTGCTGAAATCTATTGGCGTACTCCCTCGCTCGATCACGTTGCCAATTGTAAATGTTGGAGTGACCGTACCCGTAGTATTGGTACTGTCCACCTGGAAACCTTTGCGCCGGGTAGCTGCAGAAGCTATTATAAATCGGAGGCGGGTTGGACTGATCAAAGTTCCAACCATCATTCTGATTGGGAGTTTCGCTGAAGTTATTGTCCGCCACATAAGTTTTGTTTGGTGGAGGTTGCACTGCAGACAGAAGTGGCTCAGGGTTTTTCTGCACGTCGACCCCCCCGGAATTGGGTTTAGTCGGCATTGGGCTCAGGATAAGATTGGCATTAACTAACTGCCTGGGAAATCACGGGAAAAAATAGAAAAGCATTTTAATGAAATGGAAACTCAAGAAAATACTAAATATTAATCCTATATGATAAACGCTAATTGTTGCGATAATCTCAGTAGTATCCATAGTTAATGAACAGCCACAATCTAATTTTTCACCTCAACTAACTATTACTATATATCCACCAGGACACTTATTTCATACCTGTTTGTATCTACGATTCTACGATATTTTTAGTTAACCAAGCATCATATGGATTAAGGCCGCTTCACACAGGAGGTTTTTATCACTTAAGGGCAGGTATATCAACAGGTCGCTGATTTAGGGCAATTCGAAAGATTATATAATTAATGTACATGTGTATAATCATGAATCATTTTTAGATCAATCAACATCGTTAATTTTTATCACGTGAATGTTGTGTGTTTCGATTTGCATTACATGTAAATCGTTCAGGTGGCCTGCTGATAAATCTGCCTTCAAGTAATAAAAACCTTCAGTGTGAAGCAGCCTTTATTCCAAAAAAAATAATTTAAGAATGTGTTTTAAGGATACCCTAATTAATAAGAATGATGCACATCACCGTACAATAAACCAATATAAAAAGAGAGAAAAAAACTTACCGGACCGTTTTCCCCTCTTCGATGGCTTGTTTAAATTTTGTCTCAGATTCTTTATGGCTGTCTTCGTGAAGATGGTCTCCATAGGCATCGAGAGTAGGATACGTTTTCTTGCACATAAAACAGCAAGGTTTAAAATTCCTAGAAGAAAATTGAAATAAATTGCGTTTTTTTTCTTCAATAGATATATTTCTTTAATTTTATGTTCAAATCAATGTATCTTAATGATTATTCAAATCAAAAACTACCTTTACTTGGATATAAAGCTAAACCCAAAACGTTTGCACATACACTGTGTATGTATGTGGCTACAGTCCAATATCTTTTGGTTGAATCCACTGAGTGATGTAATGATGTGTGTGTGAGTGTGTGTTGGAGGTGTTTGCAACATTTTTTTTAAAAATTATCTACTCTTGAATTCATAAAAGCAACCAATGAGGAAAGGAATTCGAAATATTTGCACCTTGGAAATTGTCCGTAAAATTCCAAAAGGCCAAACTAGATACAAAAGTGTGCTAAAGTAGTTGCGTTTTGCCTTTACATGTACATGCACTTTACATGCAAATGTTTCATTATTTTAAACTAAAATGTAGGCCTACCTTTTCACATGTTTTCCTATGTAGAGCTATTGCATTCTCAAATTCATTCTATACATATAATCTTTCACCTTGCACTCACTTGCCTAATTTTTGATTTTAACACTCAATATGATCTTTTTTAAACAAGTCCTTGCGTTTGAACGTGAAGAAAGCTTCCTCACAGCTTCAAATTTGTAGAATGTTCAAAGATAGTTTATTTTCTACATTTTTCCAGAATATTACAAATAATTTATATCTATATTTCAATTAACCTTTATGCCTTAAGCTATTGTTCAAGTTTCTTTATTGCATCATCCAACAAATTAGAACACAATATTGCAGCGCTGACTGCGAGGTGTGCACTTACTTTTCATTCTCCTTTCGTCTAACTTGGTGTAGCAAACCACAGCAGTGTTCGTACAATTTCTGGAACAGAATGAGAGCCAGGTGATTTATGGATGTCATTTTTTCCCAAATCAGAATATAACAGAAATTTACGAAACCTTTTCCGACTCGTAACTATTTCCACAAGGGGAGCAAAAGTTTTCGCTTTTACGTTTGGTTTTTGACGATTGCGATGTCGACTTATGGGATTTTGTACTCATGATTAAGCATTTGAATGTGGTACCTAAAATTACAAAACAAATCAGGATCAAAACGATTAATTATACATTCCCCCCTCCCCAATAATTGAGTTTGTATTAAGAGGCCATCCATAAATGACGTCCGGGGAAGGGAGGGGTTTGCGAAAACCGGACAGAGGGTTAAAGGAAATAGGACGTCCGGATAGTCAGATGGAATTTCCGACTTTAATACTTAAAGAACTGACTAAAAACTGGGCAAAAGTGACTGAAAATTGAGAAACAAATTTTTTTTGCTTTACTGCTGACTGTTTATACATGTAATAAGTACCACTATTGATCCGCTGCTTATAAATAATTTTATGCATTTTATTCAATGTGAAAGTATTTTTCAAATCGGACGGGTCCTGTGTGGGAAGAGGGAAGTTAAGAACAACCGGACAGTGGTCTAAAAATCATGAAAATTCCAGGACGTCCATTATGGACGACCCCTAATAAAGTGAAACACGAAGACATGGCGCCTACATGTATATATTGGTTTATAGAGTACTTTCATCTTTTTTCATGTAACATTTTTAATAAATGTTTCATTCGCCAAAACCATACAAGTACACTGCAATGTATTCATTTCACAACACGAAGACAGATTTATCCCACTCATGAACAGGCCACGAATTTCAATGACATAGCAATTGAAAGGATTTGGATTCCAGGAATTAAGGGGAAATGACCATAACAACACTGGCTCCATGACTTTCACTTTCCCACCTTAATAAAAAACTCCTTCCATTCTGGAAGCGCGCAATGATCAACAGAAAACAAATTAGCAGCATTCCCATTACTTGGTATATTTCATTAAACGCTCCAGACATTCAATAAAACATTTTTTGAATTCTACAGAAGAAAAATTCGCAGGTTCACATGAAACCTTGGTGCGGGGCCACCAAAGTCGGTGGAGTCACCTTTACCACGGGTTTAAAGAACCCTGGTCTAATTCGTTGACTTTCTTCCCGAGACTAAAGCTCCCAAACTAGTTTTCGAAACCAATATTTCTGCAAAAGCTGCCATGTTAATGGCCATTCTGTCAGGCCAATTTACGAGCACGCTGGGCTGGGAGGCTACTTCGAATGACCGTGATGGCACAAAAGGGTGCAGGAATAATAATTAATGGCTGGGAGCCCTAAATATCCACCTTTCAGGTGGCCTGATCTAGACCAGCCTCCTTTATCTGTCACCGTGCATTCAGAACAGGATTAATGAATCCGTGTAAGAAAGTCTGCGTTTATTGAACCAGGTAGCCCCAGGCAGCACAAAACCAAATCTGCATAAAACTGTATGGAGATTTTGGTTTTACGTTAAAAATATTCCGTCAAATTTATGAAGACACGGAGGGCAGGAATGAAAGCTGACAGAATCCATCGGTCTTCAGCGCACGCCTTTTAATAGATTCACCCCCACCTCCATCCCCATGAAAAATGCCTCTGAACAGATTGAAATGATTAATTCAACAACCATTAGGCCTCGAAACGCAACACGCCAGACCTGACAAAACATCGAAACAGAGCCAACTAAGCTGCTCATGATGACATCTGACTTGAGCGTAATCCAGATCTTGCAGGAAATGAACGGCATCTCTGGTGGCGTAATTTAAGATTCAAGTGTAACCTCACAAAAAATCTTTCGAGGTTCACTCACATTGTCCTCGAAACAACAGATTAGTTATAATGTTGCCACTAACAAAAAATGCCTGACGCTAAACGATTTCCCCACCGATGATCGAAATTCTAGATAGACCAAAATTAAAAGTTACAAAATAAAGAAACGAACCCCATGCAGAACCGCACAAAACCCATGCATCTTATGTATTGCACTCATATTAATGTACAGTACATTTAGCCTATATGAAAACTAGAATAAGTAAGGATCGCTTAGGGAAAGTGCACATGTGATGTCAGTAATTGTTCTCACTTTTCGACCCCCTCCCCCTATAATTAGTAACTTTTTTCCCTCAATATACTTCAGTCTCACTGACATTTTTTTTAAAATTAATGTTTTCTGCTCTGCCCTTAGTAAACGTATTCCATTGGTGATTTTTTTAGCGGGGTGATCATTATATACTTCAAATTAGTAATTAGATTGTTTTGTTTGCTTAATAATCTGTGAGGGTACTGAATGCATGTACATTTGTAGAAAAAATGGCGCAGAATACCGAATATTGGATTTTGGCACTTGTCTAAAACTTCTTGAAAATGGATATTTTAGTTCTTCAAGCAAGAACGACGTATTTAGATCATAAGCTTTAATATTACAAGGGGTTTTGTTACACAAAATGACCTGGGGATGTTTGTGCATGGCCCCTTATGTTATCTTTAGTAAACTTACTGATTAACTCAAGACAATTGCCGCATTTCAAAGTACAATTCATACATAATAAACCTATGTGGAATAGAATTGTTACAGGCCTAACTTAAAACAAAAAGGTAAAAAATGTAAATTATAGTAACGGTACTTAATTTTGTTTACAAAAATGTGCAGTTTTCCTAAAATACATGTATAATTGAAAGTTTGCATAACTTGACCCGAGTTTGCAACATGATTAATAGAATGTTAATTATGATAAAAAGTGTGCCTAAAATGTTCAGCTTTACTTCAGCCTTTCTTCTAGGCTACCAGGACCAGAAAATTGTATAATAGAAAAACTGAAATTACTTAACATTTCTTTTTTTCATTTACCGTATGTAATCGCTGATTCCTTAGGTTTTCAAGGTTGCTTTGCATTTTCATTAAAGTTTGAAATGGTTAAACATTTTATCGGGCACAGTTAAAAAGTGTGTAACTTTGGGTAATTAAAATAAGTAGGAAGTCAAAAACCGGCATTTTTGTTGACTCACATGTATGACAGGAAAAGGATTTATTTGCTAAATATATTTTCGGTTGAAAGTAATGATTCTCAAATTTCTTTTTTTATTAAAAAAAACTGCACTAACAATAGCAACCATACCTGAACATTGTTTAAAAGTTTAATCTAAATGGTAACTACAGCATCATATATAATCTTTAAATAAATATTTTCAACGCAGAAATGCTGATATTTTTTTCGTTTTAATTTTGGTTATGTCATGGATTTTTCATGGCGTTTGTGTGCAATAGTATTTCTTATAATTGCGTTTGCATCTCTGCATGAATTATTTTCTTCAATTTTCAATCGTTTTTAAGATACTTAAAGAATCTTCTTTTTCAACCACCCTATATAAGCGGGAATAATGACTGCCGATTATCCGGGGTGGGATGAACGAATCAAAACCCAGGAAAATGTATTTAATGAAAGTACATGTAATACTATACCAACACGTAAAAAGGAACCACCCATTGCCCAGCCCACATACATTGCCCAGCACATCAGGAGACTTACTGGCTTGTATAATGAGCACCTCAGATTCATCCTGTGATTAGTCAGGAATTGCCTACAAAATATCGGAGAGGGCGGATACCTTTCCTTAGTCCGACCACTTCTTGAATGCAGCTGTCCGTTTTGGAATCTTGGCAGAGTGGGTGAAGAGGAACTGCAATATGTTATGAGAAATTACTAGGTAGAGGATCAAACGTGGGTTGCTTTATAAACTTTACTTTCTCAGATAACTGATAAATCGCGGAAAGGCTCATTCGTATAGATGCACTTCTCTTGGTCTTACGTTTTGTATAGTGCTGTGTCTTT
Source organism: Rossiulus vilnensis (assembly GCA_034700785.1). Classification (NCBI taxonomy): domain Eukaryota; kingdom Metazoa; phylum Arthropoda; class Diplopoda; order Julida; family Julidae; genus Rossiulus; species Rossiulus vilnensis. Next base: position 15,170 of record JAQIXS010004381.1, read on the forward strand.
CGAATATCAATTATCGAGAAATTTCGAATATTCGAGTATGGCAAAAATGTTGTTTACCTTTTCGAACATATTCGAATATCTTTGAAAATTTTCGAACATATTCGAATAATATT
>JAQIXS010004382.1:0-15281 GCA_034700785.1 Rossiulus vilnensis
TAGAAAAATAATGGTATCACTAACGTTATACTAATATAAGTATAGAATAATACCGATATCAATAAGGTAATACTGATATCAGTATAGAATCATGCTGATATAAATTGTCCCAAAAACCAGTAGATATATATTTATTGATACAAGTATGAAATCGTACTGTTATCACTAAGCATACTGATATCAGTTGTTCCCAAAACCAATATATATATATGCGTACTGATATCAGTATAGAATAATACTGATATCACTAAAATTATACTGATATGAGTCAGGAATCGTACCGTTATCACCAGGCATACTGGCATCAGCAGTTTCAAGAACCATGATTTCAGTGATATCAGTATAAAATCACACTGGTATCGGAATAAAATTATACTGATATCAATAGAGGATCCTTTCTCCAGGGCAGGGAAGCCCCGATTTAGGAGAGTTGCGTATTTGACAATCGGACAATTATAATAAGTATTTGAAGTTTCGGTTCATTCTTAATACTTTTATTTATTTTATTTTTTTAAATTTAGGATTCCGGGTGATGACGTGGACGAGCTCCTGCACTACGATTCCAAAAATTCAAAGGTGATTAACCAAACAACCGATTTTTTTAGTAATCCCCGTTAAGTGTTTTTTTCCTTGCTAACTGACCGACTGTCTCTTAACTCCTCGTGTCCAGTACATCATCGTGATGTGCCGCGGACTCTACTACAAGGTCAACGTGTTCGACTCCAAGGGTCAGTTGCTGTCGCCCACCAATTTCGAAAAGCTCTTCGAAGGGATTCTGCAGGAAGCCCAAGAAACGCACGGTGAGTTTTAAGGACGAGAGGCTTCATTCCGCGCCACTCACAGTTGTTGATTAATTTAACGACAGTTTTCGCTTAATAGAAATCCTGCGTTTCCTAATTTTTCTTTAAATATACAATATTTTCCTATGTTTTAGCAAAATATCCTAAATTTTTTTTTGTTTAATTATACTATTTTTTACGATATTTTAGCAAAATATTCTATATTTCCTATTTTTTCTTAAATTATACCATATTTTCCAATATATTAGCAAAATATCCTAAATTTCCAATTTTTCTTTAATTATACCATTTTTTCCAATATTTTAGTAAAATATTCTATTTTTCCTATTTTTTCTTAAATTATACCATATTTTCCAATATATTAGCAAAATATCTTATTTTTCCTATTTTGTTTGTTTAGTTATACCATATTTTCCTATATTTCAGCAAAATATCCTATATTTCCTTTTTTTTTTTTTTTAATTATACTATATTTCACGGTATTTTAGCAAAATATTCTATTTTTCCTGTTTGTTTTCTTTAATTATTTCATATTTTCCTATGTTTTAGCAAAATATCCTTTATTTCCTATTTTTTCTTTAATTATACCATATTTTCCAATATATTAGCGAAATATCCTATTTTTCCTATTTTGTTTGTTTAGTTATTCCATATTTTTCTATATTTAAGCAAAATATCCTATTTTTCCTTTTTTTTTTCTTTAGTTATTCCATATTTTCCAATATTTTAGCAAAATATCCTATATTTGATAATTTTTCTTCAATTTCATCGTATTTTCCTATATTTTCTAATTTTTATTCAATTCTACCATATTTTCCGATATGTATATATTTTTTTTGATAAATGGCCGAAATACACGTGACTTATACAACCGATGTCAATGAAATGTCCCTTTATCACAGGCCAGGTGTCCGAAGAGGAACGGTCCATGGCCGCCCTCACCTCGCTGGAGCGCTCCGAATGGGCACGCACCCGGAAGCAGTTCTTCTCCAGGGGCGTCAACCGGGAGACGATGGCCTACATCGAGAGGGCCATCTTTTGCGTAAGCGCCGGGACGCGTCCTCCCTTTTTTTTTTTCCTTTTTTTTTTCGAAATTTCCTCCTATAACGACAAGGGGCCCCGTGGTTCTTTTTGGCAGGTGCTGCTGTCTGATTATTCTCCCAAGGACTTCAACGACAAGGGCAAGTACCTGTTGCACGGAGACGGCAAGTCCATCTGGTTCGACAAGTGCGTGAACTACGTGTTCTTCGCCAACGGTCAGGCCGGAGCCAACTGCGAACACTCGCTGGCCGACGCTCCGGCCATGGGACACGTGTGGGAATACGCCCTCACCAGAGAGTGAGTTGCATTGTGGAAAATCTAGAAAACCCCAAAAAGTGTGGGCTTTTACCCGTTTTAAGCAGTTTGATAAGGGCTCACTAGGACCTGGAAAATGCGGGAAAACCTGGACTTGTGAGGGAAATTAGAAAACCTGGAAAACCTAGTTTAGTCGGTAGAAATTAGATAGACGTGGAATACCTAGTTTAGTCAGTTTAGGATTAGAAAGATGTGGAAAACGTGGAAAACCTTTTATTGTCGGGAAAATTAGAAAGATGTGGAAAACATGGAAAACCTAGTTTAGTCAGTTTAGAATTAGATAGACGTGGAAAACATTTTCATGTCGGGGAAATTAGAAAGATGTGGAAAACCTAGTTTAGTCATTTTAGAATTAGAAAGACATGGAAAACGTGGAAAACCTTGTTTATTCCCCTTTAAAGTCGAGTTCAGTTCAATTCAATTCAACTCGGTACCCTGCTAGCAGCAAGTGATATGCCATGTTGTAGGGGTGATCAAGGGGAACCCTGATCGTAGCACCTAACTGATCGCGTTGGGTTTTCGTGGCAGGGTCTTGGACAGAGTGTACACGGAGGACGGCAACTGCATGCCGATGCCGATCAGCTTTCGGCAGGGAACGTTCCGGAAGCCCCGGCGGCTCTACTGGGACGTCTCCGGAGCTCTGGCCACCAAGATACAGAACGCCGTCAAATACGCGACCACCGTGAGTAGTTTGCGTCTCGGAAACGAAACCTCGGGATTTTGAGAAAAAACCCAAATATTCGTAAAAATTCAACTTTTTTTAATATACTAAACTTTATCACTTTATCATTTCGTTTTCTTCGAGCAGATTGGAATTGCCCGTTAAACCGCATTTAAAAGTTACCGATGCCGTTCACGTTTTTTTTTTTGTCGAAAAACGGAAAGGCAATGGCCGTACCGGCGAAAGCTCGATTATCCGATGCACTGAAGAAACGAATTTTTGGAATTTTTAAAAGAAAAAAAAATCCTAAAATTTAATCTTGAGAAAAAGGTCCTAAATTTCAAATCTTGGAAATTGTTTTTTTTTTTTTTTTTTTTTTTTCCACTACATTTTTTTTTTTGCCGACGTTTTTCGGTTGCGGGTTTTTTCTCATCGCTGATTCTCTACTGATATCAGTACTTGATCTTTTCTTCGCAGAATCTTAACGATTTGGATCTGGAGATCAGAGACCACGACAGCTGGGGCAAGGGCTTCATCAAGAAGTGCAAGGTGAAGTGCAATCCTCTTTTAAAAACGGTCCGGAAAGCTTGGTCCGCGATCGGAATCTGACAAATCGCAATCCTCTTGGGTCGTCGTTTTCCAGGTGAGCCCAGACGCCTTCGTCCAGATGGCCCTCCAGCTGGCCTACTACCGCCATTCCGGCAAATTCGCCCAAACCTACGAGGCGTCCATGACGCGCCTCTACCTCAACGGACGCACGGAGACGGTGCGCTCCTGCACCAAAGAAACTGCCAAATTCGTCCTGTGAGTACCAGAGTTACGAGCCGGTTGGTCAATTCAACTCGGCACCCCACTAGCAACGAGTGATATGCCACGTGGTAGGGGGGGAGGGGAGGTGTGATCCATGAATACCAATATTCCGTGGAATATTATGTGTCCGAAGGATTTTCAAAAATTGCAAAGTGTGTGATTATCTATTGCTGTTGGTATGTAATTCTTTACTGATATCGGTGTGTGATTTTGTACTGATATCATTAATATCACGTCGTTTTATATCATATATTATATCGTTTTTGGGACCATTGGCTACTAATTCTATACTGATGATGGCTATGATATATAGTGATATCAATTCAGAATCACATATTGATATCAGTAGATAATTTGTAGTCCCAAAACCAAAACCAGTCCCAAAAACCAGTATATATATATATATATATTGATACATGTAGTGATACATGTATGATGATATCAATACAGAATCACATGATATCGGTAGAGAATTAGTAGCTAATAGTCCCAAAAACGATTTGATATATGATATAAAACGATGTGATATGATGATATCAGTAAATAATTGCATACTGACAACAATAGATAATCCCACACTTTTTGGAAATCCTTCGGACAAATTTATATATATATATATAGGCTACAAATTCTCTACTGATATCAGTATGTGATTCTGTACTGATATCAGTATATCAGATAGCAGTACTGGTTTTTGGGACTACTGAAATCAGTACAATAGTGTTTTTGGGGCCTTAAATATCAGTACGGTTATTGATATCAGTATTATAGTGGTTTTTGGGACTGCTAATATCAGTACACGATCGGTATATTTGTACTGATATCTACTGGACCGGTTGTACTGATCTTTCAACCAGGGTAAGCTAACGGAAATTCAGTTTGGCAATAATGATGGTGACCATCAGGTGGGATAATGATAACAATGAAAATAAAATGGGTTGATGGATTACACCCCCTCGACAGTAGGGTACGGAGTTTAAATTGAGCTCAGTCGGTTCCGGTTCCGGCTTCAACGCTTCGTATGTTGCGAGAATTTAGCCAGAAATGTAAAAATTTGACAGGTCGATGTTCGACGACAACATTTCCAAAGAGGAGAAGATAAAACTGCTGCGGGAGGCTGCGGACAAACACCAGACGTTGTACAGAGACGCCATGAACGGAAAGGGCATTGATCGGCACCTCTTCGCCCTCTACGTCGGCTGCATCGGGATCGGAAAGGTGAGGCGGCCGTTAAGCGAAACGCCGTATAACGAATCGCGTCATTACTCGAAAACCTGCGCTGAAAATTTCTCAAATATTTTAATGTTTTGCTGAAAATTTCTCAAATGTTTTAATGTTTTGCTGAAAATTTCTCAAATAGTTTAATGTTTTGCTGAAAATTTACCAAATAGTTTAATGTTTTGCTGAAAATTTCTCAAATGTTTTAATGTTTTGCTGAAAATTTACCAAATAGTTTAATGTTTTGCTGAAAATTTCTCAAATGTTTTAATATTTTGCTGAAAATTTCGCAAATAGTTTAATGTTTTGCTGAAAATTTCTTAAATAGTTTAATGTTTTGCTGAAAATTTCTCAAATATTCTATTTTTTATTGCATATTCCATGCATTTTTTAAATGCCACAAATATTCTGCTGAACGTTTTGCAAATGTTTTAGAGTAGTTTAAATGTCCCGGATGTTCGATACACTTTTTTTTTAAAACGTTTTTTCGGTGAACAATTTCTTAAATATTTTAATATTTTGCTGAAAATTGTGGTTTTTTTTTTATTTTGAAAAACTGCATGATGGAATGAGTATTTAGTATGATATTAAATTAAACTGGAAATTCGTTGCATTTTTATCACCAGAAATTTAAAAGTGATTCCATTTAAAACTTTTCAATGAGATTGTTTTAAATATTCACGTATGTTTGTTAGAAATATCAAGTTTGATTAGTATTTTTGCCGAAAAATTAAACACGGAAAACACGATCGTTACTAATAATAATAAAAATAACACGCATTTATTATTAATATTATAATTATTATGTGAATATTATTCTGAAATATTTTTGCCTAAATTTAAACCTTTATTTACAATAATTTCTAATCATGTTTTTTTTTTTCAAAACTTTCGCCCACTGCGTTTCTTTTAATTACGGCAAATGTCCATCAAATGTTGAGACTAAAATCCCGGATTTCAGACTAAAATTTGGCAAAATTTTGGTTTCAAATCCGAGGTTTTTTAGCCCGGACGTCTCATAAATATATGCCAAATATTTGCAAAAATTCTGAGAAAACTGGATTGGAAACAAGTCCATTCAGCAAGAAAATGTCACTGATCAAGTATGAAAATCATGGACGTGTTGAATTGATTTGAATCGATCGGTCTTGTCTGTGTTTTTCAGGAGAGCAAATTCCTGAAGAAGGTGTTGAGCCGACCGTGGACACTGTCCACCAGCCAGCAGCCGCATCAGCAGCAGACGCACGTTCCCGATTGCAACCTTCCGGTGTTCAGAGACAAGGTACTGATGAGATAGATGATCAACGGTTGATCAGGGGGGAATCCTCCTCCGAATGCGAAAGGGGTTTTAAAGGGTGGTTGTTGTTTTTTTATTTATTATTATTTTTGTTCTCTCCTGCAGTTGGGACCCGGAGGTGGTTTCGGCCCCGTGTCCGACGACGGCTACGGCGTGTCCTACATGCTATCCTGCGACTTCAAGCTGTTCTTCCACGTGTCGTCCAAGAACTCTGCTCCCGACACCGGATCCAGTAAGTTCATGAACGAGATCTTCAACAGCCTGGAGTCCATCAAGCAGCTCTTTGAATCGCAATGAGGTGAGGACTTCTTCTTCTTTACATATCTTAAATCTTGAATCTTAAATTTAAATTTTATATTTTAAAAAGATATATATATATATTACATTTTTTCGTTCTTTTTTAATTCTTTCTTGGAAAAAAATAAAAACATTTTCTTAAAATATTTTTAAAACTTTTTTTAGAAATATAATGTAGTATATATTTAATATGTATGAAGAAATATATATGTAAGTATCGAAAGGAAAGACTGAAGCTTATTATTGTTATCTCCATCTCCTTTTGTTTTATAATTTAAAATCTAAAATTTAATCTTAAATCTTAAAATTTCAATTGTGAATTTGAGAAATATTAATTTGGAGAATTTGAAATACTAATATCAGAAAAGAAGAAAAAAACACGCAAGAAAAAGGCCGAAGCTGATTTTTATTGGACTTTCGATGAAAGAAAGTATTTTCCAAAATTATTTTTTAAAACGTGGTTGTTCGTTTTTTCTTTTAGAAATATAAATATATTATAATGAATGTTAGTATAGAGAATTTAAAATTTTTATGTCGAAAAACATTAGAAACGACCGAAGCTGATTGGACTTTTGGGGAAAAAAACTGTTTCTTGAATTCTTGAATAAAATTTTTGAGAAATGTTAATTTAGAGAATTTAAAATATCAATATCGAATTTTTAATATCAAAAAAAAAAAAACAGAAAGAAACGACCGATTCGACGTTTTCTTAAAAAAAAGCATATAAATAAATTATAGATAATATTAATATAGAGAATCTGGAGAACTTAAAATATCAATATCGAATTTTTAATATCGAAAAAATCAATAAGAAAGAAACAACGGATTGGACTTTTTTTTTAAAGCATTTTCTTAAAATTATTTTTCAAAAATTTTCGATAAATATAAATATATCATAGAGAATATTAATATACAGAAATTAAAATATCAATATCTATTTTAAAAAAACGTAGAAAAAACGTCCGAAGCCGATTTTTATCGGGACTTCGGAGAAAAAAACTAACAACATTTTCTTAAATTATTTTTCAAAACTTCATTTTTCGAGAAAAACACACATGTATCACAGAGAATATTAATACGTAGTATCCTCGTGTATTTGCAGGTCACTCGCGGCACGTCTACTTAAGTGTCGCTTCGAAGTCCGAGCGGTCAAGCGGTCAAGGCGCTGCGGCGAAATTAGCAAAGAATTATGATAAAAAAAAATCATTTGTCCTCTCCTCGCGTAAGTGCCGTAAGTGTGGAAAACGTAAGTTTTAACGTAACCGTTGCCAATTCCTCCTCGCCCTCCTATTCCCAAATTTTTTTTGTTATGTTTTTGTTTTTCCCGTAATGCCAAGATGAGTGTTTTTTAAAAAAGTATCCTGGTGAAATTTTTTTGTAAATAAGGGCCGTGCTTTGGGTATTTTTAAATTCTTCTGGGACGTACGGAGGAGGGGTGCACGCGGTGCCCACTGCCTCTGTTTATTCCATCCAGGAGCGGATCCGGAAGCGCTCCGTGCCGCACCGCCGGCCAAATCTTAAATCGATGTAATTTTTGTAAATGGTGATTAAAATCGAATGATGTGTACCGAATATGTATCGAAAAGCCTGTCGTCTCTCTTAACCGCTGTTTGCAGGTTTCGACGGGGTCTGGCAGTCGTGCGCGGCACCGTCTTCGGTTCCGGCACTCGATCCATCCTGTGAGTATTCGAGAAGCGGTGTCCTCAAGTGCAATGCACTTTCGTGAAAATTTAGCGAATGTTTTAACGTTTTGTTGAAAATTTAGCGAATGTTTTAACGTTTTGCTGAAAATTTAGCGAATGTTTTAATGTTTTGCTGAAAATTTAGCGAATGTTTTAACGTTTTGCTGAAAATTTAACAAATGTTTTAATGTTTTGCTGAGAATTTAGCGAATGTTTTAACGTTTTGCTGAAAATTTAGCGAATGTTTTAACGTTCTGCTGAAAATTTAGCGAATGTTTTAACGTTTTGCTGAAAATTTAGCGAATGTTTTAACGTTTTGCTGAAAATTTAGCGAATGTTTGAACGTTTTGCTGAAAATTTAGCAAATGTTTTAACGTTTTGCTGAGAATTTAGCGAATGTTTTAATGTTTTGCAGAAAATTTCTGGAATGTTTTAACATTTTACTTAGTTTCGCAGATGTTTTAACATTTTACTTGAAATTTCGCAAATATTTTAACATTTTACTTGAAATTTCGCGAACATTTTTATTATTTTGCTGAAAATTTCGCAAATATTTCATTTAAAAATTCGCAGATGTTTCGCCGAACGTTTTACAAATGTTGTCAAGTACATTAAAAGCGTTCGATACACTTTCATAAAACGTTTTTGATGAAAATTTCTCAAATATTTTATTATTTTGCAGAAACATTCGCAAATATTCATATACTGCTGAAGATTTTGCAAATCTTTCAAGTAGTTTAAATGTCCTGGAGTTCGATATACACTTTCATAAACTATTCTGCTAAAAAATATTACAAATATTTTAGTATTTCGCTGAAAATGTCGCAAATGTTTTTTTTTTAATTTTTAACTTAATTTTACTTGAAAATAAACTTTTTCGCCAAATATTTTAAAATTTTACTGTTAAATTTCGCAAATATTCCGCTAAACAATTTGCAAATGCTTTTAATTTGTTAAAATATTCCGATGTTTTTTTCATTTTACGTTTATTAAAAACATTTTGTAATTACTTCAAATATTACAGCAAATATTGAAGAAATGGGGATTTGAAATCTTAACGTATTTTCACGAAGTACTCGACCAGTCCACGCGTGTGTTTTTTTACAATATAACTTTTTATTTTAAATATATTTAAAGAATTCGTAAAAAGTATTTCAACACGATTACAAGCCCATGGAACGCAGCAGCAGGTTTAACAATTATAATAATAATATTCCTTCTGTACAAATATGGCGGCTGGTGGGTTGGAATGTACGTGTAACACATTCGGAGAAATTATTTCCATTTTATCGAAATAATAACTGGAATATTAAATTAATTTAAATGTTGCCGCACCCGTTGTCCCGTCGAACGTATTTTTTTTTTTAACGTAAATTTCAAACGTAGTTAATTTTTGTGCGAATGATGATGATTGCGAAAACTTAATTTTTTTTTCCAAAATCTGATTAAATTTTTGGGAAATTATTTCTGGATTAATCAAGACGAGAGAGCATTTATTTTTGTTTTTGGCAATTGATTAATCTCGATTTTAAATAATTGTATTTATTTTTAATTATTTAATTTTTAAAAGGAAAACTTAGTTTTTTTTTATTCTTTTCTGAATTTTCATCGCAAACGCCTTCTTTTCGTCCTGAATTCCCTTTTGGCAGTTGAATTTTTTCGTTGTTTTTTTCGTTGAAATTTCATTCGGTTCTTCGTTTTTTCTCCTTTTTCTTCAATTGTTTCGACTTTTTCTCCTCTTGCTTCAGTTTCTTGTTGCGAAGGCTTTCTACCAGCTTATAAGCGCTGAAACCTGAAAAATATTTCAATAGTTTACTCGAAATTTCTCAAATGTTTTAATATTTTACTTGAAATTTTGCAAATATTTTAATGTTTTGCTGAAAATTTCGCAAATATTTTAATATTTTGCTGAAAATTTCGCAAATAGTTTAATGTTTTGCTAAAAATTTCTCAAATGTTTTAATATTTTACTTGAAATTTCGCAAATGTTTAAACAGTTTACTTGAAATTTCGCAAATGTTTTAAACTGTTCAAATATTTTGAAGTTGACCTCACTTTCTTAAACGTTTTTGATACAAAAATTTCTCAAATATTTAAATATTTTGCTTGAAATTTCGCGAATGTTTTTAAACGGATAAAATATTTTGAAGTTGACCTCACTTTCTTCAACTTTTTCGATAGAAATTTCTCAAGTATTTTAATATTTTACTTGAAATTTCTCAAATATTTCACTTTCAATTTCGCAGATATTTTAAACTGTTCAAATATTGCGAAATTGAATACTTTTTTAAAATTTGACAAATGTTTCTTTAGGTTTCGGAAAATATGCTGTAAATTAGTTTTGCCATTACGAACAAATGTGGAGAAATAATTACAGAAAATGCATGTAAAGTTTCAGATGTAATATTTTTTAATTACATGTATATCCATATTGGACTGTTTTTGTAAATATACCAGAAATTGTGTAATATATTTAATTATATCCATATTAGAATTTGTTAAAAATATACCAGAAATTGTGCAATATTTTTAATTATATCCATATTAGAATTTTTTTTAAATATACCAGAAATTGTGTAATATTTTAAATTATATCCATATTAGAATTTTTTTTAAATACACCAGAAATTGTGCAATATTTTTAATTAAAACCATTTTGTAATATTTATGACCTCAAAAAACACCAGTTAAAAACGTGAGCGTTTCAAGCAATTCGCTAATATTTCTTTACTAGCATTTCAGTTTGAAATCAACGTATATTTGCAATTTTTTCAATATTTTTATTATTATATTTTATTTTATTATTAAATATCGTAAATTTCAGCTATAAATAGGTCAGTGACCTTTGAATCGTCTGCCACCTTGCATTCATGCACAGGTGGTGCCACGTACCAACGAACAGGTGTTTTATTCCATCGACCACGCGCAGCACATCCAAAACACCGATAATAAACTTAATCCGAATGCACAGCATGCACAATATAAACGATTTTTATAATTTTTTAAATTAAATTTTATTTATAAATTGTTTTTTTTGGACCAAATTCAACCAGAGGTCCTTCGATTGTCACCCTATATACTCACCCACTATTAGCACCACCAGGATGGCCGGAATTACGAAAATGGCATTGTTGAATCCGTGCTCGATGGGGCCCTGGGTTCCTCCCGATAAATCCACCATTTTCCACCGTCCGAAATTAAATTTCAATTATTAATTTCTTTTTCAAAAAATATAAATATTTCAGCCGAACGCCTCTGTCAGGTTTTCGCTGCAATGTCGAACGTCGGTTTTCGTTTTGCACGTTAGCGCAGCGCCACGCTGATAATTGTCGACGTTTTTGGACTGTCCGCTCAGAAATAAAATTAAAACCACCAATTTTTTAAAATTAATATCAACTGTGCGATTAATTTTAGGCTGTTTTACGGCTTACGAAGAATAATTAGATAAATTTGATAGCGAGCCGATCAGGGTGGCGTGCAAACCGAAAAAGTTCTGGAAAGTGACAGGAGATGGAACAGGGAACTGGGAAAACGTTGATGTTGGTTTAATTCAGTTTTAATTAAGTTTAATTTGATTAACGCGCGATGCCGACTTGACGTGAGCGTCGGAGGAGCATTCAGGTACGCCGGGATGTCGTTTACAGTTCGCTTTACGTTGGTTTTAGGCGCATTTGGGTCAGCCTTCCTGTTTACGATTTGACGTTCGAAATAATATTCTGAAGTTTTTTTTACTAAATGTTTTTATTATTAATCTTTATCAAAGTTATAAGCGCCGCATATGCAGTAAGTAACTTCGGAAACGCAGGGTTTCTGAGCGTGTACGCAGTATGGCATGTAAATTGCGGTGAAGGCAGGCTTGGGCTTAAATTAATTGACTATAAGCATGGAACTGCACTTGCAGTACAAGTTTGCTGTTTGTGACACATTGACATTTGCATAATTCGATTCAAATCAATTCGGTACCCTGCTGTCAGCGAGGATATGCCGTGTGGTAGGGGGTGCAATCAATCAACCCGTGTTATCATAGTATTTTTATTGTTCAACTTCATGGTACCCATCGCAGTAGATAATCAGTACAAATATACTGATATCAGTAGAAAATGTAGTGATATCATTAAGCGTTCTGATGTCAGTAGTCCCAAAAACCACTGCAATTCTGATATCAGTAGTCCCAAAAACCACTGCATTACTAATATCACTAACCATACAGCTATCAGTGGCCCGAAAAACCACTATAATACTGATATCAGTAGTGCCAAACACAATAATACTGATATCACTTAGCATACTGATATTAGTAGCCCCAAAAAACACTGTAGTACTGATATCACTAAGCATTCTAATATCAGTAGTCCCAAAAACCACTACAATACTGATTTCACTAACCATACAGATATCAATGGTCCCAAAAGCAACTATAATACTGATACCAGTAGTCTTAAAAACCACTATAATACTGATATCAGTAGTCGCAAACACAATAATACTGATATCACTTAGCATACTGATATTAGTAACCCCAAAAACCACTATAATACTTGCATCACCAAGCATACTGATATCAGCAGTCTCAATAATCAGTATATATATGGTGATATCAGTAAAGAATCGCATGCTGATCTTATCTCCGGGGTAGGGCTGACCTTTGGAAGAAAATTCCAGCATCTGATGGCATGCAAGAAATATGACCAATGTCATGGATCCAAGAGGATTGCTCGGATTTCCATAAGCGGATAGGAATGTAAGATTCACCGGTTTAAATATCGGTATAATCAGTGCAGTAGATATCAGCACAAATATACTGATATTAGTAAAAAAAATTGTAGTCATTTCACTAATCATACTGATGTTGGTAGTCACTAAGCATACTGATATCAGTTTTCTTTTCAGTTTTTTTAAAATTTGTCCTTTTGACTTTTTGGGCAGCATCTCTAGTCTCTGACGCATCCCTCGAGCCATGCCACACTCACGCGAGACTTTTCCGAGCCCGCTCCCCCGGGAGTCCTAGAGTCCGGCGTCGGCCTCGGATGCAAACCCCCGGTGCTTCGGCCATGGGGCGAATCTACCTGAAACGGATCGCGGTGCTGTGCTTCCTGGTGACCGCCCTGTACGTGACCATCCGCAGCCTGGGCGGCGGCGGGGGCAAGCCGCGCGGCTCCAAGTGGTTCTTCGAGTACGCAGACGCGTCCTCGCGCAGCTGGCAGCCGGTGGCCGACTCCGTGGTCCTGAAGAAGATCTCGATAAACAACGAGGACGAGCCCAAGCCCAGCAACCCCACGAGCATCCCGGTGCTGGGCAACGGAGTCGTCCCTGGAGAGCAGCTCCTGCAGGCGGACAAGTGCCCGGTGTGCTTCGGGACGGACCTGTGCGAGCGCATCAGGAGCGGCATCCTGGAGGTGGACCTCTCGCAGATGCTGCTCTCCCCCGGCAAGCCCAGGAAGCTGTCCTACAACGGGGCGTTGCACACGTCCAACGCCGTGGTCGTGAAGACGATTGCGTCCACGGAGTTCAGCCTCCTGGATCAGTTCATGTGCATGAAGGCCAACGCGGCCACGAACTGCGAGGCCTCCGAGGCCGCGAAAAGACTGGTGGAGACCGGGGAGGTCAAGAAGCTGCTGCTGATGGACGAGATCAGGCAGCTGCACAAACACGTGAAGAAGACCAAGGGCGATCTGCCGTGAGTATTTCGAGGCTGGGAATGAACGGAAGGGTGCCAAACCATAAGGTCGTAAGTTACTGACTCCTGCCACCCTTGTCGTTTTCGTAATTAAACGTCATATGTGTACGTCGTCCGAACTTGTCGTTTTAACGAAATCGGATGAGCACTATCTATGTTTTTCACGAAACTATTCAGTTTTGTTTCCCCTCTCCGGAAAAGTAGATTTTTAGGCGCTTACTACGTTATGGCTTGGCACCTTGCATAATAGCGGATGAGATGTAAACTCTGTTGAAATAATTCATTTTTTGCATATAAATTTACTTTGATCATTCAAAATGATTCGCAAAGGATGCGATGCTTAAGCACCTGACCTTAAAACCCGTTGTTGTTGACATACTAAAGCTTACTTTAGTTTATGCTTATTTTTGTTAATGACAATCGTGCCCCCCCGCCCCCCTTTTTAACATTTTTTTTGTGGGCTAATTAATGATTAAAAGATCTCTTAAAAGTTCATTGACACCACGGAGGACCGGAAGCGGGACACTTTTATTTCACCGCTTGTTTCATAGATTGAGACGCTTGATTATCTACTCCATAAAAAAAATGTATGAAAAAAACAAGTGGTTTTAATTAAGGGCAGTTTGTGAGTTTTATCAGATGGAGGAAGAGAGAGAGGGTGTGGCGGAAATAGCGAGACCGTGTTCCGGGAACTTCCGGCTCCAGTGGTGCACCAAAGGGGGGAGGGGGTGTACCCTCCTCCAGACGGCCAAAAGCAGTCCATGATTTCATACTTGATCAATGAAATTTTCTTGTTTAAATGGCTTTATGTATGATCCAGTTTTTCAGAATTTTCGCCTACGGCGTTTCTTTTGATAGTGGCAAAGAATTATAAAATGTTGAGGCTATAAATCCCCCGATATTGAACCCCAAATTCGCAATATTTTGGGAAATTTCTCGGAAATCTTTTTACATTAAATTGCAGGCTGAAAATTCCGTATTTGAAACCCAAATTAGTAAGATTTTCGCCGTAGAAAGGCGTTTCTTTTAGTAATGTCAAATATTTACTAAATGTTGATGCTAAAAACCCCGGATTTGAAAACCGAAATTTGCAAGATTTTCGCCTGGTGCACACCTTTTAATTGGGGAAATTTCTCGGAAATCTTTTTTTAATTAAATTGCAGGCTGAAATCCCGTATTTGTAACTCAATTTTGTCAAAATTTTCGCCTGAGAAAGGAGTTTCTTTTAATAATGGCAAATATTTATAAAATGTTGAGGCTAAAAACCTCGGTTTTGAAAACCCAAATTCGCAAGATTTTCGCACACGGCATATCTTTTAATTGAGAAATTTCTCAGAATTTTTTTTCATTAAATTGCAGGCTGAAATCCCGAAATTCGTAACCAAATTTTTTAAAATTTTCGCCTACGGCGTCCATAAGAAATCCGAAAAATGAAGTTGGTGCCCCCCATACCCCCCCTTCCCCAAAAGTCCCCCAAAAGTTG
>JAQIXS010004383.1:0-15281 GCA_034700785.1 Rossiulus vilnensis
AGTTAATTTACAGAATTAACGCTCGCATTTTATGTTTGAATTAGATTCTCATGGTTGATCGTTCTATACGACTGGGATTCTTCATGGGAAACATTCAGCTACAATGATTTGGTATAAATCATTATTGCCTGCTTTGAATTGTGACAGAATAATATGAGCCGTTCAGCCTGCATTAGTTCATTGTATTTTGAACCCACTTATAGCAAGCAATATGTCTGAAAACCTCTGAATATTCATGTTCAAATTGGATTAATATTCTTTCATTGTATGGTACTTTCAATACAGAATTTTCATGGTCAAGTTTTCAAGTCATTTGCAAGTTCAAATTATTATTCACCGCATAAGTTCCTTTCAGAATTATGCAGCCAACCACACCCTTTGCTATGGTCAATTTACAAGCAAGGCTAAGGTTGCAGGTGTTTCCAGCCCTATAGTTTAGACCATTTATAATAAATTGGACCCTAGTCTATAATGTATATTTCACTGTAAACAATATACAGCAATAAAGTTACTTACAGAACTTGCACATTTTACACTATGCTCACCATTGTCCTAGTGGATAAATTTGTATGTGTATGCAGAACCAGCATGAACCCGGTCACAATTTCAAAACCCAAGTATTATTGAGCTTCCAGTAGGCCTATATTTATTAAAATGTTTCTCCATATTTTAAATGTGTGAATGACTATTCATAGTACAACAGTGATCACTAAAAAAAGCAAACTGAAAATGCATGGAAACATGACATCGATAATAACGCTTGGAAATGAAATCGATGAGGATGATACAATTTTGATAACTATACAATGTAATGCATATCGGACGATGTCTGGTTAGACATGTTCCTAATATGGGTTTTAATTCCATGGCATCTGATGCTATTATCTTTGAAAATATTATTTAGAGATAATTTAGTGTTTACATAGTCGTTTTAACTCGATTTACTAAAACGATACTCAGGGAAATACACTATTACATATGAGCAGAATCTGAATTATCAAATTTATTACTTCATAATTTGTTTGCAAAAAGTCGTATATAGGTTGCCTCTAAATGTTAAATCGATGTAATCATAAATGCGAAACTAAAAACATGCAGAGGTTGTTGATCAGTATCACAAAAAAGGGCCATACCCAATTTGACGACTGCAAACTAAGTACTTTTTTTAACCCAAGGCAATTTCCATTCCCCTTAAATTGAGGATGAAGGTCTTAGACTTTAAGACGACCTAAATTTGAAAACAGGAATGTTCTATCAAATAACTTGTATTATGTATTTTTTAATTAAAAACAGTTGATGACCGAAATGAAGAAAATTACCAAAACTGTACACAGGATGCACAATTACATAAATAAACTTCGCATTTTATGACTGAGGGCATGCTCTTTCTTTATACGTTATTTTAATAGATAAATCTTTTGCTATAACATCAGACAAACAATACCTACCCAATGAGAAAAAATGCAGTATTCTTTACTGTTGAACATGAGCATTGACTGGTGTAGAGGTTGACATTTGGGTAGGTCTATAAAGCTTCAAGGCAGGAATGTGCTCCAAATGTTTAACCGAAATTACCATATACAGTTTAAAAAAATGTCCATTGTTTATTCAATCTATTGTATCCATGCAAAAAGTGTTAACTCGTAGGCAGAAATGACACGTCCTTGACTTCTCGCAGTCCATTATTTTTCAGTTTAAACAAAAAAATTGTGGAGTGAAATTGAATCTCAACTATTCTACAAAAATAAGTGTGGTAATTGCAAAATGTATTTGATGCATTACAAGTCAGCACTTCAAACTTTTGTTTAAAAATTTCCTAATTTATTTGCAAAGAAGCCTTCATTTAATACATTCAATTTTATAATAGAATCATTTACAAGGATATTCATGTTGTTGAATGTTTGCTTTTAATTTTACCATCAAATTTAATGGTTGAAATTTTCTGAAATCTTGATGCATCAATGGAAATGGTTATGAATGCAGTGATAATAGTAAGGAAGTTACGCTTGACTTTAACAATACATTGTTTTGCCATAATGAAGTTGTGCAGTTCTTGGTTATCTTAGACCACGTTGCATTCAAAATTACAATTACATATACAAGATGATCTAATCTACATTGTAGAATTCGTTTACAACTCTTCTCTATGAAAAGAATACTGTGCAGTATGTGCTGCGCACAATATAGCAATTCCATGCACATTACATAATTCGTTATATTATTGAATTAAAATTGTACGGTAACTGCATGTATTTAAATTTTAGTAGCCTACCTTTAGCATAAATAACTATAATCTTTAACTGACTTTTTTGAAAATTACAATTTGTATTTACAATTTTATTTACATGCATGCATGGTAAAAATTTAATATTATTCTGTTGCCTCTACATTTCTTTCCACAATCGCCCAGCATCGCTGCCCATTGGATTATATTATTTAGGGCGAATTTTGCACTCCTGGTAAAGGATTATTATTCTCCTGTTGCCTTTATATTTCTTTAATTTTCTTCCTACGTGCAGTTTATTGTGCACTATACGGAGCCATAGAGATAACTTGAGAATATGAACCATTTACCAAGAAAGTCAGACATTCATCTTTTAATAATATAATCCGTATTGGCATAAATATACACATATGCATAGCAAGCTTATTTTGTTTGATGTTAATATTTAAATCTGTGATGTGTGGGCCCAACGAGTTAGGGGGCGGAACTTAGCTGCCCAAAAATATCATCCCCTTCCGGCTTTTGCGTTGGCAGACTGGTGTTTGGAGAATTTTTTTTATTGACAGTCCAACTTTCATGTCCCTTTGATACGGATTGTATCTGCAGAAAAACACGAACCTAAAACTTTTCTTTTCGTTTCAAGTAGGCGTATATCACTATATTTATTTGCACACGCATTGTATATTTTGACATTTGAGATGGAATAAATTACTTGATTGTCCTATGCGCTTTGTCAGTCTCAGTGTTGCGAATATGGTAAACTACTTTAACATCCTTATTGAGAATACAGGTTTCAAAACATCTGAAAATTTGCTGTATAGTCAAGTTGAAAAGGAATTTATCACCATTTTGAGTATGCATATTTAATTTAATGGCTGTTAGACTATCAGTACCATTTATAGTTAGGGAATAAAACTGGAAAGAAACCTCCGAATTTTGGGTTTTATTTAACCCTCTCGATATTTTCAAGTTCTCTAAAACAAACTTTTAAAACAGGACAATGATTATTATGTTTGTATAAGTTGGTTTGGATTTGTATACAGTGAATGTACTTTCCATTTTGGTGTAAATGGACAACTAATTGATGACAATCGTGTAGTCTTAAAATATATACATGTATTTGCTGAGCTCGTTAGGAATCCTGTGAGAGAATGCGGTCTGCCAACTATAGGGATGCATTTCGCCAAGACAGAAAGCCATTTTTTCTCTAACAAAAGCAGTAAATGCTTCCTAAATGAAACAAATGTATCCGTCATTCAACAGTGAAAAAAATGTGAACAATAGATAAAATTTGCAACTTGTTTTCACCTTAGCGCTCATCTGGTAGTAGGTCATTGTTTACGCCGTGCTAACAGTTCTGTATGATGAGCGGATTAGCACTTTCATAAAAGTCTGGGAAAATATATCGGTCATGCGTATCGATATAGGAAGCTGGATGCAAAAATTGGTTTTCAATTAGAGCTATCGACACAACAGGCTACTCCGATGATTTGGAATAATGCATGCCACACTAGGGATACGCGTCCGTATGAATATACAATTTGAAGACAAAGGCATGTTTCGCACACTTTTAAATGCAGGGTATCAAAGGTCAGCCCGCAAACAACTTGCAAGGACTCCTTCGTGCTTTACCTTTTCCGTGGAAGTAGAAATGAACAGGAAAAGGAGAAGTTTTGTACTAGGTCAGCGAACCGAAATATGGAAATCATAAATACTAGGCGAAAATAATGGTAAACGGAAGTTAAACTCGCGGATATGTGCGATTTCTTCTTGAATGAATTATAAAAAAGCAGTATATTTGCGTCAGTTCAAAGTTCTGTTTATGTGGGATTTGCGCGAGTGCTTGTTTTAATAAACGTCCATTTATATACGACTGGTTCACACCATAGCACACGCTAACCTAAGCTTGATTATTTATGATTGGCATACAAACAACGTTTTCCCATGTGTCAAATTTATTGCCATCGAATTGCTTTAATTGTTGTTTCCTTATCTGAAATTGCAGGGGGATACAATTGAATCCTGAAATCGCGATCTGCATTAAAAATTCAAGTTGATAAAATGCGTTTTCTTTTTGTTTTTTAGCGTGCGAAACCAATCAGTTCAATTGCGGGGCTCCTGATCCACTTTGTATCGATTTGACGCATGTCTACGACGGCCATGTCGATTGCGCCAACGGAAATGATGAAGGTAAGTTCCGCACGAAGATTCTTTCAACCCATCGAATGTGCGTGAATCGAGGATTATGAACCAGAAGTAACATGTCACGGTGCGAGTCAACACCACTTGTGTAATTTATCCAGTGGGAACGAGTTTTCATTCTTTTACATCGTGTTTTCCTCTTGAACTTTGTTGAATAGCTTTCAGACTTCTTTTCATATTAGGCCAAAAGTAAACTAGTCTTGTTTTGACTTTGCATGTGGGAAAGCGAACTTTTACCACAAATGGCCACGTGAAACGTTACCTTGTGGCATAGCGTAGAAACTACGTCCAAGTTGTTTAATTCGGCATGTACTAGTGTAAAACTCTTGTTTTTTGAAGAAATGTACACATTGCAACGCGTTATTTTGCACCTCAGCTTTTAAGACTTGATTATATCGTTAAGGTGTCGGGCTGTAAAGTCGAGTATTTGCAGACATACGTATTTTTTTTTCAGGCTGTCCGGAGGAAGCTTTTATCTGCAAAGATAAATCTGCTTGCATTCCTTCATCACAGTACAAAGATGGAATCGTTCAGTGTGCTGATAAATCAGATGAAGGTCAGTTTCTAGCCTTTTTAATGCTGGTTAATTTACTCCAAATTGGTATATTCCCGCATCTAATGTCAATCACGTTGCTTACAGACTGTACCATCGACGAATTTCAGTGTTTGGATAGCTGGAAATGTATACCAAAAATTAAATTTCAGGATGGAGCTAATGATTGCAAAGATGGGTCTGACGAAGGTATTGCCAGTTTTGTGCAGCTTAAAACCACAAGAATGTTTTCCTTAATTCCTTGTCAAAATAAATCATAAATGTGCCAAATTAATGAAATAATGCTAAGCATTGGTTATAGAGCTAGACAACAGCTCGTTACAAAAATAAAGACTTTTATGTAGATAACATACGATTTAATAAATCGTTGAATCACTTTCTTTACATTTTCGCACCTGGATGTACAGTAGGTGAAACAGGGTGAAATTTATGATTTCATAAAATAATGTTTATTTAACCTTATTTATTATATATTATCATTCAAATGTTCGCGTTTATTGTTATAAAAATGACAAGATATGCCATTTATTTGCAATGAATTTGTCTGCTTGGAACTTTTAATAACAAATTTACAAGTCGAGTTTCAAGAACTCTTGCTCCAGGTGTCCACATATACATATATGACAGCAGTGTGCAGGTGCTAGAAGGGGAAAAAATGAATTGCTGTGATTTTCTTTCAAAACATTTCAGATGAGTTTTGACTTTACACCTACACGTACAAATGAAAGTGCACCTGCACATGTTAAATGATAAGCATCTAATCTCATAGCTTTCGTGCCCCCTTCAAGTTGGAAATAAGTTAAATTTATTTCAATAAATTGTATTAACTTTCTAAGAATTTGTTACGATACATAAATATGATATAAGTAATTTTATTATTTCTTAAAGAATGTCTCCCAACTCAGCATGAATGTATGTGTGGATTCCCTCGTTGTTTGGATGCGCAGTTTATTAAGGATGGTATACCTGACTGCATCGAAGGCTCCGATGAAGGTACATTATTTGGAAAATATTTCCCTATATAAGATAAGAACTTGTGATTAAATTAAATTCGTTTTGGCTGAAGGCTATGTGGATAAATCCACCATAGTTTGTCCAGAGGAAGATTTGCAAGGACTTCTGGCTTCTGAAAGGAAAAGACGTACTTCTGGTAAGAAATAACAGAATATATTACATATTTTAATTTCTGGCAATCGTTGACGTTTGAAATTCATTAATTATTGTACATAATATTATTTGCTACAGCTGATTGAATTTAATAAGACGAACTTATCTAATAAATTTGGTGAAAAAATCTATTATAATATCACCAATTTTATGGCTACTGCTCTCTACATTTTATGCAGGAAGCCATACCTTCCCCTAATCACGCTATGCTGAAATATTGCTTTCTTTGTTTTTAATTTGTTGCTTCCATCTTAATAAGACCAGGTATTCCAAATGACTAAACAGGAAATTCCTGCTTACTTCTTTCAGCTCAAGTTAGTGATAGGCATACTGACTGACTTTAATTATATAAATGCGTTTATCTTTTTACACTGTTTCGTTAGGCTAATATATTCTAGAAATCTGGCATGGTTATATTCATCATCATGGCCTCCCTAAACTAGCTTATCATGATTCTTCTTGGATTTTATATACATGTAGGGTTGCATTCTTGAAAAATATATGGTAATTAAGAAAGTAGGACAGTGCAACAATATTCTTGTTTTTATGCCCATTGCTTCTACGAATTTGAGGCATAGATACTTAAGAGCTATTTAAAGCACTCTGTGGGAAATATATTTTGATCTTGCAATAAGTATCAAGCATGTGTTTCTGGAATTCGGATCTTCTGTGGTCAAATAGGAAAAATTAATATCTGTAATGGAATTTAATTTCATGGTTTCATGGTGGAAAATAAAATTAAGTTTTGGACTAAATTATTTTTAAATGAGGGCTTGGCCACTGCTTACATTGGTGCCAGGTGGAGTTAAAACGATCTAGTCTGTTGCAGAACTTTTGTTAGTTATAATCAGCTGATATCACAGCCAACAAAAAACATGTTGGCGCCCACCAAACAACGTATACATGTAAATGGATACTTGCAGATTTAAATGAGGGACAGTTTGCTGTCGCAAGGGCGTGTATTGGGGTCAGAATAAGATAGGCTTCGTTCTCCTACACAAAATTATGCATAAAGCTATTCCGCCTAAAAGAAAATCCTAATTTTCACATGTTTCTTATTTATAACTTATATTCCATCTTATCTGTATATTCATTATGTTTTTCCCAGTTCAAGTCCACTTGCTATTATTTCAGCTACAGCATATTCATGCACAGTATATCGTTCCAAACGACGCGATGTATGCTAATACAAAATCATAGAAATGTCTCGGTAATTTTATTTTCAAGCCAATAACCTACTTCATTAAATCATTTTATTGCTTGGTAACCAGCTCGGTATTTCAGTTTCAAACTAAACTTTATAGTGTAGTATGGATTACATCTCTATTCAATTAGTAGGCGTTCGTGGGACTAATTTCGTTTTTCTTATGGCCCTTTCTTATGGTTCAGCACGAGTTCTTCAACCAATTCCTTCAGCTGTGATGCCCTCTGTCACTGCTCTAGATACTATTATTACCAATGCGGAAGCAGTGGACATGTCCCTTACTAACATCGGAATAAATCCCGTCTTCCATTCCATGGAATTGCTCAATAATCGGGCTGACAACTTGACTCCATCACCTTCACGCTTTAATGACATTGCTACGCTGGTCCACGTCAGCGCAAATACTCGACCATTTGGTTCCGTTTTCTCGGGGGAAATCTATCAAACAGCGTTTCTCGATGTCAGTCACGCTGATTTATTACAAACCTCTATTGTAACGGGGCAAGAGAGCATTCTCCCGAAATCCCATATGCACCCCACCGACACCACCTCATTATTACATTCACTTATGCCTAACTCTGTTTGGAATTCCGCAATTCCTATTGCAATTCTCTCCTCTAACCTCTATCATCATCCTGTAGAACATGAAGGCGACATTGACTCCCCAGACATTTTGTCGGACATACCACTCAATTCGGAAAAATTGAGAAATCGGCGCCAAGCGGATGATGGAACAACAACGGAAAGCCAGCACACTAACGTGCCCAGATTCAGGGCGGCACAACCATCCTTCAAGAGGGCGCAGCATCGGAGCCTTCCACTCGCCCCTTTGGCCCAAGTGAAAACAGACGAAAAGCCATCTACCCCCAAGGCCAGAAGCAAAGATGAGCACAAATTCAGAACAAACACTCACGATCCCTTCAACGAGGAAAGTAATGTCACACCGGATTTTCCAATCGTTGAAAGCATTTCTAAATCTGCGACCGTCCCGTTGAAACGACTTACCTTGATTGGTTTCGTGCACTTCACCACCACCATTTCTAACACGGAAATTGTATTTATGCCAAGAACCTTGATAGAAAGCGAAGCCACGAAAAGTTTGACGTCTCACCAATCTAGCACAATTAGCGAAACGAGGCATTCCACTCCAGCGACAGAATCATCTTCTCTGTCCACGATGACCACTGCGGTTCAGCACGAAACCGTAGCTCCAACCACTTCCACTCGCGAAACGTTCACAGTGACAGAGAATATGCGGCCCATTATCACCGAATCTAGCAAATCATCTGAGATTGATGATGAAATAAGACCGACAAGCAGTACTCCACCTGCTGAAGAAGTAATACCCACTAGCTCAATTCTAACAGAAGAAGACCTCATACCCTCGAGCAGAATTTTAACAAACGAAGATGTTATTCCAACTAGCGCAATTCCAGCGGCTGAGGAAATAGCACTGACAAGTAGCTTCCCTGCAGCGGATGACCACTTTTCAACACTACTCAATGAAGTACCTCTGAATGGTGGAACTGTCGAGACCATGGACACACAACTACATGCGTTCAGCAGTGATTTCGCTTCAGTTTTGACGCCGTCCTTACATGTAGTCCTTTCACCGAGACTGGCAATTGAAGACATTCAGTCTGATGCCATGTCATCTCCTTTATTCGACCTGCAATCCTCATTGCTGTATCCAACTCCAACACTCGGTGATGAGCACGTAGCTAGCAAACTGTTCCCTGAAGATGTGGGAGACGATCAGTTCACTGATATACCGCCTGAACTGTTAACCACTGTCGTAAAACCCCCGACTGATGGGCACCTGCCTGTTCCAGGAGATGACTTTATTGTGATCGATGAACCTCATACCACCTTTGATGAAGATACCACGGAAACACTACCTCCGATTCCGCCAAATAGCACCGACATTATCTTCAATCGCAAAGGAATGGGAAGCCATGGCGGGTTTGACGGTGGCGCCACGGAGAACATACTGGATGAGAAAACCACGGATAATCCAGAAAGAGCTCGAGATGGACTGCTGGACGATCTAAACCCATCCTCTGTGGATCTCGACGACTACCCAACTGGTTTAATATCCTCGACGGAAGGGTTTATTGTAAATGAAGGCACTACCACCCATTACACCACTATGATATTCGGAACATTCATCGGGGAAGACTATGCTCAAATTGTTCAGAGCACCTCTAGTTTGGTTTTTACCGTTTCGCAGACCGAAGAGCCTCCGATAAATACTGATCCTACTGCTGACATGACTGGAAGCGTTTCAAATGCCGTTCACGATGCTAGGGCGATGACAGATTCCCTAGAGCTGGACATACTGCCGTCATCCACATTCGTCGTGCAGCCTACCGAATCCGGCGTTATCAATAGCAGCCAACTGATAGATCTGCACACTAATACCATTAATGTAACTGCTGATGATGATGCCAATCTCGAGGACGACATATTGCCCTCACTGACTACTGTTGACAAGCTGAATAAAACGACAGAAAGCAACTTAACTACGGTGCTTGCTACGCACACTTATTTCACGACATACTTCTTGGATGGCACCTCCTCCGTGCAAAGCAGATACGAAGTGGTCTCAAGCGTGGTTCCGAGGGATTTTGTGGTAAATGTAACGAACGATGAATTGATACATTCGGCTAAGAACTATACCGATAACGAGGAGCACGGTGATGTCATAAATGATAGACCGATAGAAAACGTCAACGTCAACGAAACCTCGATTTCGCCCGATGGATTCTTGCAGACAGTTTACTCGACGGTCACTTACTTCACGACGTATTTTCTGGGCGGAACGACGTCAACGTCAAGTCGATTTGAAGTTGTAACAAATATTCTTTCTGTGAAAGATACAGTTTCGTCCGTGGAAGATGCCGAGCGGAACGAAACAGTGCGCAATTTAAATCTCAGCACGGAGCAGCTGACAAATGCCTCAGAATTGACGAGTGGCTCATTCCTCCCACAATCAGCACGGGAGAACAGCAGCGAATTGATCCACAGCATCACGAAAACGAGAGATTTCATGACATTTTACACCACGTATACTTTCTTCACGACGTTTTCGTCTGATGGAGACACGTTCGTTGAAAGCAGGGAAGTCGTGTCCACGAACGTTGGTCATCCGGAATCATTGGCGAGCGTCGTGTTTGAGTCCCAGTTAAACGATACCTTCGAGGAGTTGGAACTAGGTGTAGTCAGCAGCGTTCACTCCAAACCGGAAATTCTGTCCACGTTCATACCGAGTTCTCCAGCCGTAAGAGCGCCAAAACTGCTGCTTAGCAGTAGTTTTGTTCCAGAAGACACGTTTGCTAGCTCTGCTCTAGAATCCCTATTGATGAGCAGTTTATACGTAGAAGACAACTCCGTGGATGTGTCATCGACTATAAGCTTAGAGAGCGCGTCTTCCAAACTCTTCAGTTCGTTGCATATTCCGGAAAGCAGCCTCGTTGCAGAACTGCGTTCGGAACCACTGCGCGAAGACGTGTATGGCCTAGAAAGCGTTTCTTCAAAGCTCTTCAGTTCACTAAGCAGCCCTGAAAGTAGCATCTTGGCAGAATTGCGTTCTGAGCCACTCCAGGAAGATATTTACGACTTGGAGAGTGTATCTTCAAAGTTGTTCAGCTCTCTGCGCAGTCCTGAAAGTAGCCTATTAACGGATCTGTATTCAAAGCCAATAGAAGATGATATCTACCAAAGCGTCCATGTGACAGAAAGATTTACGGAAAATCTGCAGAGCTCTGAGGTGCTTAACAGTGTAACGGAGCCCTCCGTTGTTGATCACGATAACGACATTCCGGTCGTGAAAGTGTATGGCATCGTTGACGCCTTTACCGAAGAGGAGGAAAGGTACACTGACACCACCCCCACCACTGTCGAGGATGATGAGAAGTATCTAAACGACGCTCTTTTGCCAGTGGAAATCATCAGCGACAGCGAGGGCATCGAGTCTTCCGCTAGTGCCCTTGAAGCTAAGGAAGTGGATTCCCCAGAACTTGAATCATCTTTACTCCAATCTAGTCACCCTACAGAACGATCGGCAGTGTTCTTCGGTGAAACTCCAGATTTGCAGTCTGCAACCGTTAAGGACCCGGCATCCAAAAATGCTGAGTCATCAGTAACAGCTCGAGCCCCGATAAGCATAGCGGGGGCTAAGACCTACTACACCACCTACACTTATTACACCACTTACTTCAGCAATGGACAGAAAGCGGTTTCCACCAGCATGGAGACTGTCTCAAACGTGGTCACCGATAGCACTACAATCGCCCCAACATCGAGCATAGACGATAACACGTATTTCACGACATACACCTATTACACCACGACTGTCGTGGATGGCACATCAACGGTGTTGACTAATAAACAGACCATTTCGAATAGTGATACCGAGGAGCCCCAAAAGCCAAACGAATCCATCAAAGAGTCGGTTATTGAGCCATTGCCGTTGACACTAATCATGCCAACTAAAGCCGAATCGGCCAATAAGCCCGTGACGTTCTATACCACTTACACCTACTACAGCACCTCGTACGATGACGGCACGCCCGTGGTGTCGACCAGAAAAGAGACGGTGTCCAACGTCCATACGGAAGACATTGCCCTGAAACTGCCAAGCACCACCAAAGACGTTGTCCATGCCACTGGCAGCCCCGAACTGGAATTCTTGACTCAAATATTCACGTATTTCACCACTTATACGTATTACACGACCTCGTACGAAGGCGAAGAAACGCACATTACCAGCAACCTGGAAACGATTTCGGACGTGGTCACGGAGACGACCACCATAACTCTGGGACAAAGCAGCGCTAGCCCATTGAACATTCACGAAACTACAGTGGAGGAATCCGTATCGTCCACCACCGAAACCGTCGAAGAAATCGTGCCAACAACGAGCAGTACTCAGTACCCGACAGGACTAATTTCTACGACAGTGGAGGAAGCGGTTAACGACGGCACGACAACCCTGCTGTCGACCGAAGTTTTCGGCACGTACATCAACGGGGTTTACGCTCACGTGGTGCAAACCACCTCCAAGATTCTGACCGAAGAGGTGACCGAGGAAGTCCAGCCCACCACGAGCACCTCGGAGTACCCCGTCGGCCTGGTGTCCTCTTCCACCGGAAGTGAAGTCAACGACGGAACATCGACGATCTTCACGACCAAGGTCATCGGCACCTACATCGACGGCACGTACGCGCAGATCGTGGAGAGCACCTCTCGAATCGTGAACGATGACTTCACTGAAGCAGTGAGCGAAGTTCAGCCAACGGAGTCAGAGAACACCTACAAGACGGGGGTCATCTCCACGCAGACCAGCACGGAACTGAATGATGGCACAACCACCCTTTTTGAGTCCAAGGTGATTGGTACCTACGTGGAGGGTGTCTACGCGCAGATAGTGGAGAGCACCTCTCGGATACTGCCCAGCAGCTCCGTGCAGGAGAGCCACCCATACGCGAGTGAAGCCACCACCAGCCCGCCAACAACCGCGGAGTCTCCCGGGCCCGAGACTACGACGCAAGAAGCGAAAACAGAAGCGACCACCGAGGAGACCAGCGGGGCAACCGACCCGACCACGACCACCGAAAATGCGGGGAAATTGGGCCGACGACTCCCTTCTGGCATCAGGCCCACTCTTCGACCATTCAGGCCGAGAAAACCAGGCAGCATCAGCAACTTCAGATTAAACAAGAAGAATGGCGCAGATGATGAGAGTAACAACAGTAACAGCAACAACGACAACAACAACAACAATAATAATAACAATGACGTCAGCTCTTTGCCATTAAGCCAGTCAGGAAGTCAATCACGAACTCGTGGGTTCGGTAGGTCATCTGCAGGTGCAGCTGTGAGCGGATCACTGTCATCGGGGTCCCGAGCACATCCCAGCGGCTCTGGGTATCCAGGCTCACGAACTTCCGGTGCCTACGCCAGCAGCGTCGGGCATCGCGGTACGCTTCGTTCCAGCTCTCCTGGAGGCCGAGCATCGATTCGCTCTTCCATCGCCCCGACTGCAACAGGCGACATTTCGGGAAGCGCCACCAGGGCTCGCACATCAGCTTCCGGCTTCCACTTGAAGTCTGGGCGCCAGTCTTCGTCCTACAAGTCCGGGGCGAGTTTCCACCCGCAGTCGACGCTACCGTCGGACTCGGACTCGCAGATAAAGGACGGCGAAAACGATCAAGGCACGACCCAGGTAGAGTCAGAAGCCACCAGCCCCAGCGCCTTCAAGGACCCCGGCGACCTGACCGAGCTCATTCTGCCCACGCCCGCCCTGAGCCCGCCCACCGAGGGCAAGAAGGATCCGACCGAGGGCCCCACCCCACCAACCAACTTTCAGAGCGAGGCGACCACAGAGGCTGCTGAGGAAACGACCAAGAAATCCCGCTTCCGGGTCTCGCTGAGGGCCAAAGACCGACCCACGTTCCGATCAAGGCCGAGGCCCAGTCGCCCACCCGTGGCCCCTTCAGGGTCCCCCTCCCCGGTCGGAGACACCTCGGACACGGCGCTCAGCGACCAGGACTTCGAGGAGAGTATCCGGGAGAGCGGGCAGAAGAAGATCGCCCCCAAATTCGGCCGCACTAGGACCACCCCTTCGACGACCAAGAACAACAATAACGCACCCTCCACGACTCCCACAGCAACCGACGAAGAGCCCGGGGAAGACGCCACAAGCACCAAGCCCAGCGCCTCTGCACGCCTGCTGCTGCTCAGGGCAAACCGGCGAAACAGACTTCGGGCTTTTGGTCAGAAGACGCCGCCTGCCGAAGACGACCAAGAGGGCTTTGCTCAGGACGACACGCATTCGGAGGATCAGAGCAAGAAGAGGAGGAAGAGGTCCACGGCGGTGAATGCGGAGACGTTCAACAAGGAGGGCGAGGCCGCCTACGGCTTCAAGGACAGCTCAGAATACTCGCGACCGGCCAGGGACTACACTGCGAACATCGAGAGGGACTACACGGCCAACGTGGATACCAACGACAGGAAGTCGAACGGAGATGCTAGGAAGACGAACGGAGAAAACCGGAAAGGGAATGGCAACGGCAGAAAATCCAACGGAGAAGCAAGAAAAGCGGAGGAAGAGACCGGAAAGGCGGTGTCTTCCGAAGTGCATTCATCTTCTAGGAGATCTTCTTCCTCGCGCACTCGATCCCGGTCTCGCTCGCAAAGCCAGCCGCAGAGTGAGAGCAAGAGGCCGGTTAAAAACGACAGGTCCAGCGAGGCCAAAACCTCCAGCAAGACGCAGGGCAGGCAGAGCAGGGTTCGCTCGCCCAGCAGGGCTGCTAAGACGCAGCATGTGGCGCCAACCAAGGCACACGACTCGCGCGCCAGGGCTGCCCAAAAGACCAACTCCGTGGCCCGGCCTGCGGCCCGGGGCCGACCCACCGCCGCCACCAAGGCGGAGGCCGTGGCCCCCTCCAAGCCGGTCAACTCGCGGGCTCGGGCGCGCACCAATGGGCGCACGGCCGCCCCCGAACGCATACGCACCACAATCAGGCCCGCCCAGACAGAGAACCGGGCCAGGGTGCGAGCCACCCAGCTGCCCCTGCGCCGGGGGAGGCCCGGGAGGCTCTCCCAGAAGCGCAGGCAGCAGCAACAGCAGCAACCGCTGCGGCCCACCAGGACGGTTGCGCAACCGGAAGTGACGAAGGTGGCCACTGCCAAGGCCGAGAAGCAGGTCCAGGAGGAGAAGCCGCCAACCCCCACGCAGCCCCCCGCTGTGAACCAGGGTCCAGTGACTGTGACGCACTTCGTAAACACCACTAAGATCGTGCCCATATACAGGGGCCTGAGGACCGAGCTCAGGACCATCGCCACGGTCTTCCCCAGCGAGGAGGTCATCCAGCCCTCCCAGTTCACGGTGGTGAACGAGCACGGCAATGCCAAGACCCTCCTGCACT
>JAQIXS010004384.1:0-15281 GCA_034700785.1 Rossiulus vilnensis
ATCTATCTAGCACACAGAGTCACCAGGCTCTGTGTTTGTTGATTGGGGCCCAGTTGATCACTTCCGACCTCTGGTTTACCATTACCCCAATAGGAGTGTATTGCATGTTAGAGAACAGATCCAAGAGTGCGGGCCCTCAAGGATCGAACTTGTTCTGAATGTTTGTGCCCCAGCTTGAGTAACTGGGGCCAGCTTGATTCGCAACTGGGCCTTTTCTCGGCCATAATTGTGTATTTGGCCGTGATTAGGGCCTTGGGAAATTTTTCTAGGTGCACTTTCGTGGGCAAAACCTTTTTCACCAGTGGAGCTCTGGATATAGTGTTGGTTTGGGCACCAAAACGCCCAAAATAACAACAGTCATGAGGATGAGCGCAACAATGTTAAAGAAATTTAGATGCGAAATCAAATCACGAAGGTGTTTATCTAAAAACATTGGCTCCTACTTCTGGCTTAAATTTTTTTCAATTTTATTTTCAAATTGATCTTGAATTAAAACAAATAAAAATGTAGACCAATAGTGTTTTTAAAAAATATAAATAAGTGTAAAATTATTTTAATATGAATTACCACTATCAATTTTTAACATTAATACCTTAGTTTACTTTCAATTATGGTCTGCCTCCTGATTACGGGCCCTGAAGGCGATAGCTGGATCGGAACAATAATTAAATCCAGACAGTAGTGATTGAGGGTGATACAGATGGATCAAGGCCAACAACTGGACTGAAATATATGCCAAAACAAAATGTGACGGCCAATAGTGAAGATGCTGATTACTTAAGCCTTGATTGTGTCAACATTTTTTAAATCATCACATCATAGAATGATAGGATCAACTCGAATGCTTTCTAAAACGAATTAATTAAGGCTCTTACATACATGTAGCTGTAGAATTCTTCGCCAATAGCAAAGACAGGAATCGCCTACTTCGTTTTTTTTTCACTTGGGATGGGAGGGTTCTCCAAAAAAAAATTATTTACTGACCTCGTAATAACTGTAGTTTTACTGATAAGATTTCAACAATACTGTATAGTAAATGTTCTGCAGGGACATAAGAAATTAAGAACTGTATCTTGAACAACAATGACGTGGTGACATTGTGTGACGCAATAAAATACATTGAGAAAGAATTATTAGTCAGGTGTTTTTTCTCTCTCATACATTGGCTCTTTGCAGTTGTGGTATTCAAACAATTTTTGGTAATAACGTCAGAAATTAAATATTGTTTCCTTAGATTACACTAATAAGAGATGGTATTGATATGAACAACCTTTCACTTCATCATGAGGCCCATAGCAAATGCTACTTTTGCTAAAGATTAATCATATTTGGTGGCATCCGCCGAATAAATTGGATTGATGGAGTACACCTCGTACCACGTGGTATTCACTTCTTGATTGTAGGATACCGAATTGAATTGGTTACCATTGCCAGATCATGAGATGCCCCTTACCACTGAAAGCTTGCAACATTTAATGCATAGCCCATTATATAATGGCTTAGTCCCTTGAGAGACCTGTACATAGGCCTAATGTTTACAAAATCCACAAGTAGTTGTAAAGGCTTTGGCATGTCGTCTCCCTTACTTTTGCTTATGCGCTTGAAGTATTTGTCAGTATTCACATTTCTGCTACTCTCTACTGTACCGCCAATCATAAGTACAAGCCATATCAGATTGACCTGAGATTTATCATGAGCTGCAATAATCATTGCAAACATGAAGCTAATCAAGCTGGTTCAAACATCTTTGCATGGTTCTGAAATATTTTGTTCCTTGCCTGTGTGTCTATAGCGCGCCGCATATTTTGCATGAAAAAGGGCAGTCCTTTGGCCATCATCATGACAAACTGATAGCACTAAAATCGCGAATTTATTAGTATAATTACGAGAATGTTCGCTCACCGTATTTTCAAATTTCAGCGATGCAACGGTATTGCATCATTCAATCACAATGTACGGTATGTTGCAGAGGTTGCACTCACAGATGATTTATTTGTCCGGCCTTCTTCGACGCTTGAAACGCACCCGACACATTTTCAACAATGAGATAATTTGGCCCATTTGGACAAGAGAAAACAAATCTAAAAAACTAACTGTCAGAAATTCACGTGGACGAAAGTTCCACGCATTTCGCGCGAAGCAAACTGCTGTTATTTTTATTTGATCAAACTTGTCTCCTTGCACTGGACTAGCAGCGCCACCAAACGATTACTAGTAACAACTTGGACCTTGATATTATTTCCCGGGCTTTTAAAACCAGTTGGGGGTCGTCGGTAAAACTTGGTAAGTTTGCCATCCGGTATGCTTATTATCAACTCTTTTCAGGTTTTAATGAATGATTGATTTCAAATTATGTTGGAAATAAAACGTAACAGCGTTTATTTTAGGTGCCATGCATTGCCTCCACCGTGAAATTTCAAAAACTGTCAACAAATATGAATGTTAATGTATTGTGATCCTTATAGCTGAACACATGGTCTGTTGCATTTATGAAGTGTTTACTGGTGCAGTTTCTGCTTTCACTGAGTCGCTCACTATTTAGAAAAGGTAACGCATGTCATTTTTACCCTGAAATCATTAATTATTCCACTACATGAAACTCGTTTTCTTAAATTAGCTACCATTGGAATTTGAAATGGCAAGCACAAACTCAAAGTCTCCTATATGGCGGAAACCTTCAGATATTCTAAAATTTCATCAGATGAAATCAAAAAAGAGAGTGCTGCAGAAAAGATTTGGCCTTGAGGAAACCACTGCAAAGAGCGAAAACTCAGAATTCCAATCTTCCAACTCAAAGCAGCTACCTGGCGTCAACCCTTTCAGGTGGAGTGTTGGTTTAGAACGTTAGAAGTTTGGGCGTAATTATAAGGAAATGCATAAGCAATTTTGTCCACAACTTCAGGTGTTCACCTCGTAAACGAATACGCTTCGAGAGCCAAGAAACCCCACCTGAAGATTTTTCCGATGTCTCATGCGATGCAACCTTGTTTCAGCTGTTGCAAGTATCACAAAAGGCAAAGATTCTGAAAACCTCACTACTATTGGAATTATGACAGTTGCATTATAATAACAACACAAATTCTTGGCAACTCAGGTTACCGACTCTCCAAAAGATTTCTCTGAAGATCTGAAACAAATATTGGCAAAAAAGAGTCAGGATATTTCTGAGTCACCCCCTTCAAGTGTAAGTCTTTATCTAGTCTTATTGTTTTGTTGAGTTACTGAATGATGACAAAGTCATTTTACAATACGCTCATTGAAAGGTTATTGGGTTTAGCAATCGCTTATTTTTTTTTCTAATTTAACCAGCAAGTAAAGCACAAATTGTAATTTAATAAAACATTTCATAGTCAGAAGATGGTACATCCTTGCATTCTTACCTGCCATTCGATTGGAGCTTGAAGACTGCCCTCCGTATAACTTCCCTTCAACCATTTCCTTGGAATGGGCGTTTGACCACACCTGAAGAAGCCTCGGGGGTAACTGGATTTGTTCGTTGTCTACCACTTTCTGGGAACGTGGAAAATCATGCATTAGACACCAGCACCAATGCACAGCTTTACCAGTGTTGTCAGTTATGGGTTCATCCTTCCTTGCCCTGGCTGAATCTGTTTCCTCGTAACCAAAACAAGAAAATGACTGCAAAGGCTATTCCTTTGGACCCAAAGATCCACCAAGCATTGCATACAGACTGGTATGCTATAATAAGTTACAATTAAACCTAAACAGAAGTTATGTTACTTACATTCAATATATTGATCAGGAACATTTCTCATTTTAGGGCAGAAAGTTTCAGATATTTGTTGGGCGTCCTTATTTTTATTTATGCACACATGGATTCAGTGTGTTGTTTCGTGCAGCTGGCATTGGCAGCAACCCACACATCCATGCCCTTCTTACACCTACAACCCGTGGTTTCAGAGCAGCATTGGAAGACGATGGTGAATATGTCAGTCACTTATCTACTTTGCATTTGAGTGATTTTTCAAAATAATTTTTTTTTAAATTAAGGAATTGAATTTGCCATGCCTTTGGTAAATGGAAATTTAAAAAACGAGGATTCCCAGCCAGAATTGAGGTTAGTTTCTTACAATGTTGGTAACTCATCAATTTGATATGCATCATTATGCATTTCTAAAAGCGTTCAATAAAATAAATGCCGAAAAATTGTCAAATTGGATTGATTAAACATTGATTTCTAATATCTGCATTAGATTAATATAACAGTACAAAATACTGGGCATATTTACTCTTTAAAAAAAAGTTTGATGAATTTTGAGTTCTGATTTTCTGAAAGTGTTGATTGTGCTTCAATTGTTAAATTTAAACATGAATTTAGTTATGTAATGATAATGACTAAGTCTACTTTTTTTTTCCAGCTCTGATGATGCTGGAAATTGCAGTCAAAATGAGCTGAATGAGGACGACGACGAGATGCTCTCGTGGCTAAAAAATAGTGGAGTTGGAGGTGATATGCTTGCACACCTTGACAAGGACAAGCACCGGTATCCTTTGCTTGATAGAACCTACAATTCTCTCAAATAAAGACAGGTTTCTGGTGCATACAAATCAATTTTTCAATACAAAGAAATTGACATTTTCCTTAACTTCAAGATACAGTATAACAAAAGGGGAAAACTCCATTGACCACAGGCCACAGTCATTAATTTACATAGAGGATAGCAACGTGCACGCCTTGTTCAATTATTTGCTCAACAGCAAAAGCTGTGTGCCTTTAGTGGGTCCGTTGGTTGGGATTCCTCCGACGCTTTTGTCGCCAGTGGCATTTACTGGGGCTACATTAAGACCATTAAAGGTGATTATGAAGGTACTTTTTGTGTTGCTAGTTTCGCTAATACAGAATTTGTTTATTTTCACAGACAAGGCACTGCAAAGCACAGCACGAGTCTCAGACAATCCACATGCTCGACATTTCTGGACCAATATTACCACACATGATGCATTACCTGAATAGACTTATCGCAATGAGAGTTCATAATGCGCAGTTTGACATGAAGTTTTCCACGTTGGCAGAAACTGCTCCATTTTGTGAATTTGAAAGTCTGTTTACGGAGGAGGCACCATCCGCATTCGGGCAGCAAAGCCTAAGCGATTGTGGCCTGCTACGAGAAATTCTTCAGGAGATGTGCATGCAGCGAAAAGGCAGCATCCTGCACGAGGTGCACAGTAAAGGCGGGCAATACTGCTGGTCCTGATATACCCTCTATACCAGACAATGAATTCAACCTAAACAGGTTAGAATATACATTTTATTCTTTCAGCTATACAATTGTTAAAAACCATAATAAATTATTTTCTATTACACGAGGTTCTCATTTTTTTATCACTGCCATTTCTAACTAATGGTTAGTTGTATTCCAATGACATCATTTTTCTTGTTATTTATCATCCATTTATTAAACGATTGAATTTATCAAATTAAAGATTACAGGATTCTTCTAATTATTACACTACAGATAATGTCATATATGTAGCTGTTGATTTTTGCATTTCATGAAAAAACTGGTAGGTATAATTTAAATACTTACCAGTTACAGATATGATATTTGCCGTGAAGATTCTCCTTTAATTGCATCTGCATCCATTGGCTCAATAATTGTTCCCATTTTGGAAACAATCTTTGGTGCAATTACTCTCTGGAAAGCAGTTTCGGGATTCCATTGTTTGCCTATTGGGGCTTGAACGCTCTTTTCATATTCATCCGCATTTGTGTAAGGGAATGGAATTTTTGTAACCTGAAAATGTGTGAAATGAAGGGTTTTATCATATTCCAAAAAAAAAAAATTAAACAATATAAGTTTAACTGGTTTACCAAATGTGGTCTCAGGTTTTCCTCTGACAACTCGCTGAGTATCACATTTCCAATTTTGCTGTCTTTCCTGAAGGGCGCTGGAGGAGCTTTAAGTATAAGTCTATAATAAAAACGAATTATTAGAAAAAAAGCTGCTTACAACGCATTTTATATGATAATAAATAGAGGCCACCAGATGCCACTTTTACCTTTTCGTTCTGTTTGAATTTTGAATGCCACTTCCACCCCAAGTCCCCCATCCAGGCAATGTCAAATCAACATCTTTTGGTGTGTCACGATCTATAATTGCTTGCTTTTCCATCCTGGAGTAAAAAAATAATACTGCTGTAGTTTGTTCTTCATGATTTTAAGACAAAAACTCCTGAAACACAAGTCCGACAAAAAAATCATGTTTTAGCCAGACTTGAAACAGTAGAATTAATACTTACTTAAATTCTTCAATGACATCATCATCAGCAAAAGCTTCAACAATTGTCATGTGGTGTTCTCTGTCAGTCGCATCATCAATATCATCATCATCATAATTTTCCATGTTTGGTGCTTTGCACTTGATGACTCTCTGCTTCACAGTGATGAAATCATTAGGGTCAATAACCATGTTATTGTCTTGAGCTTTTCCTGTAATATTTTCACTAGTGGTCTGCTGTATGGATGCGGGTGTATCTTCAGACGATTCCTTTATTGGCAGATTGTCAAAATCCTTCAAGGTGGTTTTCCTCACCAAGGTTTCTTCTATTTGCATTTCTTTTCTTTTGTTTGGTTTAGGAAGATCAGCGGATTTTTCTTTGCGTTTTCGCTTGCGTAACTTTGGTTCTTTGTCCACAACCTCATTTCTAGTTCTTTTGCTGTCAGTAGCATGACTGAAGATTTCATCTACTTCGTCCATTTCACGTGTAGCATAGGAACTTAAGCACTTTTTACTCTCAATTTTTTTGACTTCTGTACCATCAGTAGCTAATTCTACAGCCTTATTCTCATTTTCTGCATTGTTTTGTGCCTCTTTGTCAGACTCTTTGAAGCAAACCTTCTTGGTTTTCTTCTTTTTATTTTCCTCAGTCCAATATTTGCGATAATTAACATCGGAGGTTTCTTCTTCATCTTGAGGTTCTGGATTGGATTGGGGTTCATTTACCACAGCTTTCTTATTGGACATCCATGGATTAGAAGAGTCAGTTTGAGGCATCTTAAAAAAGGTGTTCTGCTCTTCTTCACCAGAAATTGCCTGAGGCTCTGACAATTTTATAGCCGCTTCGTCTTCAGAATCCGATGACACAAATTTCTTAGCTGTTAGTGTGCGGTTCAATTCTATTTGCTCCTGGATTATACGTCCACTCTACATAAAAATTATAGGTTGGTCAATACATTATATGTAGCGTAAGAATGTGGTACATAAATTTAAAAATTCAAATAGATAGCCTTGTAACACACTCAAACATGTTATTATTTAAAGGGAAATGTGAGGCATAAAAGTCAATCATCTTTAGCTCAAGATATTTTAATTTTTTTCTTAAAGATTAACAAATAAAAATGGAAACACTATTTCAGAAGTTAACATACCTCCTTGTCATGTTTGCTTCTAAGTAACTGGTATTTGGCCCACTTTCCAGTGTTACGATGTCGCAATGTCATGCGTTCCAAGATTCGCTGGTTATCCATTTCCAAGAACTTTTCGGCAGCAAGTTCAGGGTTCGTTTTCTGTAATTCTTCGAATTCCTTCATTTCTTTCTTTAATTTTTCTTTTTTCAAGATGCGGTGATACCTATAAAAGGTGGGCATTATTCTTTCTATTAATCCACTTCTTTTAATTTAAACAACCTAGTTATTTGTTGGTGAAGAATATTCCAACTCACCTTTTGCTTTTAATTTTACTCTTTCGTCGAAATTTGGCTTCTTGATAAGTCTGTAGTGCCCGCATGCGACTCATTTCTTGCCTCATTGCCATAGCTTCTTCTAGACTATATTTCTTCGAATTAACCTCCTGAGAGCCAATCACATTTTTTATTTCTGGCTCCCTGTTTTGTAAAAGCTCTGCAATTTCCATTTCCAGGGGTGTTGAAATCTAAAAGTAATTTATAATACAGTTAAGTAGGACGTACGAACTGAACGCTTACTGAAAAGACCATTGCAACTGAAGAATTTATGATTAGCACAGCAAACAAAAATTAAAAATGTTTTCTATTGATGAAACCACTGTGAAAAAATTACATTTAATTGTATAGGAAATTGGAGACTGATTTTTTAAACCTCTTGAAAAATTTGCCCAACGTAATATTTGTATTTTATTGTTTAACAAGTGTTTTACCACCATTCCACATCAACTTACAGTGTATAACTTATAATGTATATGGTTTCACTTTCTTTTTAATTTTCCTGTTATTTGTGTGGAATATATCTTTTTCTCAAATTTCAATGTATTTGTATTTTAGAGAATGGGAAAATATTTTTTAATCATACCGTGCAGCGCTTCACAACTTTTTGAATTGGTTCCATGGTTAACATGGTTTGCTTAAGTGGAAAGGTGAGTTGATCTGCCTCCCGGTTCTGATGTACAACCTTATCCCATTTACTAATGCTAGAGCAAACATCTTTATATGCCACTATCCGTTTGACCTGTAAATGGTAATAATAATTATTAAATCCAACCAAAATTAAAGGGTTACATTTATTCTGGCTAGTTAAATGACAGTCAAAGGTCAAACTTACTTTAGCAGATTCTAGCTTTTGCAAAGGTGCAGGCAGTACGTTATCATCCTTCTCTATTTTGGTCACTTTTTTTTTCAATTTCGCTTGAATGACAGTCTTTCCCAAAGAATTTAGCAAATCTCCTACTTTCAACTTATCCTCCTTACAAGTGCCAAGATCGAACTCTGACACAGTTGTGGTTGCTTCTGTTCTTTGTACACTGCAAGACCTACAAAATGTGAATGGAAATCAGTGGAGTAACACAATGGCTAGTGCAAATTGGGATCTATTAATTCAATTTAGTCTCTGACATTCGAAAGAGTGCCAAGATTTAAACACTTTTATGCTTATCTTATGTGCTAAGCTAGCTGATTGCTTGCGTTTGGTTAGGTTAATTCAAGTCGAGATAGATTAGGCTAAGCCAGGTTAGGGTGACGCCATGCCTGCTCTGAACTGAAGTTTGCTGGACGGTCCTTGCCTTATATACTCCGTGCGTAGCTGAGGTGACCCACTTACAGGTGCGCCTCTGCTGCACACTACATGTTTTATGTTATAATTATATTTAGCCTAATAGCAGGTTATGAGTCTTTGGATATGATAGAGAGTTCATAAATGGCATCACTTATAGGGGAGAAGAAGGCTTTTATCCTAGCAAGACCAGAACATGATGGGGTTTCAAGTTAAAAATAACGTCGTGCACTTTGTGCAGGGGATTGGAAGTAAACTTGCCAGATCATTGGTGCTTATATCATCCACCTATATTGACGAACCCCTTCTTAAAGTTTGATGTTAATAATGCTGCAACATTTCTGGTGAGAGCGATGCAAACAGCTCATAAGGTAATACAGTACATGTAATGCGAGTACCACTGCAAAGTTGCTCCCAGATGAGCCCAAGCTTACTTGGCACAATTACCCTTCAGATTTAAATTTCTCCATTCGTGTTATGTTGAGTACAGTATGTCGATGCTTAGTTAGTGTTTTTAGTTCATTTCCACATGATGGCCTAACACTCAGAAGATCAATTGAATAGGGTTTTGCGACAATTTATTATGTTGCGCCATTTCATTTTCCAATCAAAGTCACGCAGAATAAATTAACGAGCTTAACAAAAAATTAAAAATGGCATCAAGACGGGTAAGGATGGGGAGGGAGTAAACCACAGGGGAGTTTGCAATGAAAGGTATACAACCATAAATCAACCATTAAACGCCTATGTACTCTTACAAGCACTAACGTATTACCTGTTATTTTTGCCATCCAACAGTCGAACTGCGTCCAAAAGTTGGTTATGCTTATGCCCTCCATCGCCTTCGTCTTCGCTCGATTCAACGTAATCGCCTTCGTTGAAGATTTCTTCATTCTCTCCGTCACCATTATTGGAGAGCGACAACCTGATAATGTGTGTAAACTTAGCACGTTCTAAAGCCTGTTTATTAATATCAATGGATAGCATTTTCCCGTGAACTTACCTCAACTTTTCCATTTCCGAAACTTGCAAGCACCTCCACGTGTTTGCCGAACAGATACCGAAAAACCGGAAGAATGCCGTACAGGGAAAAAAGGATTTTTCATTAATAATCTGACAGCATTGCTCAAGATGAAAGAGGGTGGCACTTCCGGTACTGCGGCGAAAGGTAAAGATGGCGAACGAAACCCCACCGACGGAGGCAACGCGACGCCTAAATGCCAAAAAACAAACTTTAGACGACGCTTATGCCGCCCCTGCAAATTTCTTAGAAATCGATGTGATTAATCCTACCACGCATATAGTGGGCAAGAAACGGTTTACGGACTACGAAGTCCGAATGAAGGTAGGTCCTAAAGCCGCAACGGGTCAATGAATGTCACGTCACGCATATTTGCGTGATATTGAGAAGGGTTTGAAATTAATTTGGTTATTGAAGGCGTTAACTGATGCCTTTGCGAATGTATGTGTTCCATGGGTGATTATATGCACCTCGCAAAAACTAAATTCGGGTTTCCGGCGAAATCCAGTCTCGTGATGCAATGGTTAAGCAACCTGTTCTGACCTTGAATAACACCCATAAATCTGACTTTCTTTACTTGTAAATGATTGTAACATTGAACCAAATCTATAGGTATATATGATTACTTTAGCATGGGTTCTGCCAATTTATTTGTTAGTATTCCAGTGGGGCCCCCATAAATAGGAAACCCTTAAATGTGACATGTCAAAGTGGCTTGGGGTTAGGTTACTTGGGTAGGTCATTGAGGTTATGACTGCCATAGAAATGCAGTTCATCGACACTTGAAATGTTTTTGTTATGTGGAGTGACAGGGTTAAATTTGACCATGCGAACATGTCAATTTAAAAGAACACTTAAGTGAGCTTTCAGATATTTTGACAGCTACAATGGCAGGCAGGAATGCAAATACAGAATAGGGCTGAAATGAATTTTCTATACATGAACACTGTATTTTATGCAAACCTAATCTTCATATATTTTCACCATATGAGCACCCACCCATTCCTGCATAAGTGAAAATTTCCTAAAAGTGATTGCCAAAAGCCTACACAGTAATTAGTTTAAATTTATTTTAATTATTTGTTTTGTCACATCGCTGTATGTATATTAACATATCAATTCGAACAATGTGATTTTACTTGCAGACTAACCTTCCTGTTTTCAAAGTAAAAGAATCTAGCGTGAGGCGACGGTACAGTGATTTTGAATGGCTCAGAAATGAATTGGAGCGGGATAGTAAAGTGAGCAATTACAGTATGTCTAGCTGATTTTGTCAGGAAAATCAAGCTTAATGGTGTGTGTGTGTGTTCAGATCGTAGTTCCACCTCTGCCAGGAAAGGCACTAAAGCGACAACTACCATTTCGCGGTGATGATGGAATTTTTGAAGAGGATTTCATTGAGGACAGGAGAAAAGGACTGGAAGTTTTTGTCAACAAGTAAGTAACTTTAAATAAAATGTTTGACATTAGTGGAATTTTTTTAAGAATGATTTTTTTTATAACAGGATTGCCGGCCATCCATTAGCCCAGAACGAACGTTGTTTGCATTTGTTTCTCCAAGAACCAGTGATTGATAAAAACTATGTTCCCGGCAAAATTCGCAATACC
The DNA here is from genome assembly GCA_034700785.1 of Rossiulus vilnensis. NCBI lineage: Eukaryota > Metazoa > Arthropoda > Diplopoda > Julida > Julidae > Rossiulus > Rossiulus vilnensis. The sequence goes on from JAQIXS010004384.1 coordinate 11,613, forward strand.
TGAGCTAAACACTTTTGCCCTCACACGTATGATCTTCTGTTGATGTTGATCATTACTGAGCTGTTACCATGGAGGCATACATAGATCTGCATTTATATTCACTCCCATGATAGCTGCCTAATATATTCCACCTTTTGCAATTCATTGTGTACATGTTAACTGGGTTTCTTGTCAAATGCAAGATTTGCTTCAAGACTTGTTTCAAACGAATGTGTTCAATTATTTACTGTATTCCATTTATTTGTTTAAAAATGAAATGTATTTAAATTCATTCATGATCAATTGAAGTGAGAAACTTACTTTTAAGTACACTCCAGTAATTTTGCAAATGGTGCAATTTATACACAAGCAGAAGATATTAGTAATGTGCTACCAGATTTACATCATTTTATGATGAGAAATAACTGCTAATTGCTCTATCATCTGTAAAATGTTACATTGGTGAAAATTATAAATGGATCTTATTCTTCTTGAATGAAGCATCCGGACAAATATCAACATTGGTACAATAAAAGATTATTATGATTACAAATAATTGATTTAGTGATATCCATAAATGAGAATTTTTACTATTGTGCACTAGATCGAATTGCATATTACCTGGAGTTAATTTCAGATTAGTCTTTCTGTAACTGCTTCTTAAAAAAGAGAAACAGCAAGAAAGGTTAAAGAATTGCATTATATTTCTGAATATCTTTTAAACTGCATGAATTGATTTTGATCACTTCTAAACACGATTCCAAGCTGAATCATCGAACTAGAAGGGACAAAGAAATCTGATAAAATTTATTTTAGCTGAATGTCATTAAATTTGCTAATATTCTCAAACTTTAATTTTATGGTTCATATGAGCATAAATTATCAGAAATTCGGTTGTTTCCAATGTCAAAAGCATGTCTCTAAAAAATCTGTATTTAAATGTAATTTTAAATTTAAACACATTAATTTTATTATAAATAGCATTGGAATCATTGTTGTTAAAATGAAATTTGTTGCAGAAATAATGCAAAGATTTCATCCCTCTCAAATATATGAGCAATTGTTTCAATTTGTTTTGCACAACCCATTTAGATTATATTGAAACCACAAGTGAGTACAATACATGCACATTGATTATGTCAGTAAAGATGCAGTATTAGATGGGCAGGTAAAGGAAGTTGTTTTTTGCATTAAGGAAAAAAATTGCTGTTTCCAAAACTAACCTTGGTATAATGTAAATTATTTTATTAGTTTATTAAGTATTAATTATTGGTAGAGTGGATCTTTAAACGGTGCAGCCAAAGTAGCAGAACTTGTTGTTCCAAGCTTGGAAGCTTGCTACTGTAATTAAAAGGTCCATTTATACACATCCGTAACTTACCCGTAATTGTGCGTCCTTGTCCATAAGGAAAAATATTCTCTGGTGGTATTTAAATTGCCCCATTCTCACTCATCCAGCGCCATACGTATTTTATGCACTGTATTATACAAAGAAAAATCGTCACAGGACTAAATTTCACGGCACGAATTCGACTTCGGTAGTACATTCCAACGAATAACCTCGAGCCATTAAAAATAATATAAACTTATCAATTATGTTGGTGATCATCCAGAGTTGGTAGTAATCGCCGAATAAATTCGGTAAATGGACTTCAACCCCCTACCACATGGCATATCTTTACTGAGTGGTATAGCGCTTGTATTTTAATGTACTTTTTAAATGGATCAATTTGCACAAGATCAAAATAACACGACCATGTGACATCATCCTTGTGTTATTATAACTGTTAATTTTTTTTATCCTGTGTAGGATTGGTTGTCCACAAGGGTCTGAATTATTTTTTATAACCTGAAAATGTCCGTTTATTTACATAAATTTAAATTAACTTGAAAAAAGAATTTATGCAACCCTCGACACCCATCTTAGGAGGTTTCATTGTGAGGAAACTCCCATTTTCGGAGGTTGTGTAATTGTGTTTTGCAAGTTACTCTAATTTTGTTTAAATAAACTATACATTTTCAAAATATAAAAAATAACTCAAGAAATAGGCCTACACAGGGAAAAAATAAATTTGTGTGTGAGTAATGTTTCTTGAATGGTGGGCATCATTTTGGGTCGGGCTTTATCAGAAATTAATAAGCCTATTTAGTAACATATTGACCCATAATAAAAAACTTCATTTGGTGGTCCATTTTGCTCTACTATTCGAACTGCTTTTGAAAAACAATCATTTGAAATTGACGCCCTTTTTTATCGTGAACTGGCATTATATTATAAAAATATATTTATAAAAAAAACACCACGTCATCATCATCACATGTTAGGAAAATATAACTTTGTTTTGTCATTATTAAATAATAAAACGACGTCTTCTGGACCATTTATGGTAAACGAACTTGAAATGTATTCCGATCGAGTGTAACTCCATCCTCATAATAAAAACAAAAACTAAAATATAAACCGGATGAGCCCGTATAGGCCTATGAATACGTTGTAAAGTTTCCTACGAAGGCAGACCAACCTCCGTTTTTCCAGCAATGTTTCCGCCTTTTATAAAGCAGTAGTACAGTAGTAAACTTACAACAAACATGTTTTATAAATGTATTCAGTTTTCTGCTGGATTAATTGGCGATACGGAAGAGCATAAATAACGTACAACAAAACTCTAAATAAATAAGTTAAAGTAACTAAACAAGTAATTTTGACACCAAAAATCAGGTCAATCTGACATTATGAAACAATATTGCGTTATACAGAGCCACTTGATTGAAGTGACCCTGCGAATTCCTGCCATGGTCGACTTGCAGTGAGTGAGTGACGCTGTGATCGGTAATATCTGAGACCATATATAGCTAAGTTGAAGGGTGACTCATGTAGGTCAGAACTCAGAACGTCACAACCTTGCCCACAATGAGACCACAGAATCGACTAGCATCTGTATAATGTTGAAAAAAACAAGGCTCGCACACGACCACCTGGAGATGAGGTAGCCAGACAAAAACCGGCCTTAGGAATTGCTATTTTCCAGTACAAAAACGTGAAATGGGAAGGGAAAATGCCTCATCGTATTGCCTGGAAGAGGATGGCATAGCAACAATTCGTGTAGGTGCCTCAGAAAAGGGGAATGGCAAGCAATCATTACCAAGAATTTTTCTTTAGTAAATTAGTAGTTCCAACCCACACATCAACGCTGAAAATACAGAACATCAATTGTGAAAATCGCCTGAATATTCGAATCATAACTAATATTAAGGAAATTGACTATGGACTTCAGGGTTATCTCGTAGTTTCATTTCTTGCTCTGTTTATTAAAAGTAAAAATAAAATAATAAAAAACGCGATACAAGTTTAGTCATCTTTGAATGAGTTTTCTTGCAAGTGAAAGATAGCTCTGTGACTTTCAAAATGTTTGAAAATGCCCTCATTAGGCAAGTTTCTCTAATTAAAAAACGGCATAAAAGAAGCGACCCCACTAAAGCAGGTGGTTAAAGCCACAGAACATAATACATCCCAACGTTGCAATTATAGGCCAAATTTTCATTCTGACAACATCCTGTACCATTTACATGTACGGCTGCTGCCATCTGCTCCATAAGCACACTAGGCTATATATTTGTACATGTACCAATTGTAGAAAATTAAAATTTTCTTTCTACAGTTCTATAAAGAAGCACATTAATTAACAAGGA